>APFE030234883.1:24821-109360 GCA_000404065.3 Pinus taeda | reverse complement strand
AAGAGCAAGAGGATCATTATTTTGCAGTTCAAGAGTGAAGAGTTTAATCATGAGTTGGACGACTTCAAGTGCAAAATGTGAGTCATAGAGTTCTTTCAGCTTTTGTAAGGCTTCAAAGGCAGTTGATTATGATGAAATATGGCGACTCACCTCCTTATTTACAGATGTTGCGATTAATGCATACGCTTTGCTGTTCTTGTTTTCCCAAATGGCAAGCTCTTTGTCTGAGGTAGGCTTTTCTGGGTCACTGTCTCCTTCTCCGACACACACTACTTTCCACAACTCATTGAAAATGAGGGTGTGTTGTATCATCCTGGACCAATCAGGATAGTTCTCCTTGCCAGTGAGAACCATTCCTACGATAGAGATGATTGAATGCATTCTGTAAAAGATTACTTCTGCTGATAGAAAAAAAACACTTTTGCTGATAGACTAATACTTCTGATGGCAAAAAAAATTAGCTCTTGTGGAGAAAAAAAAACTTCTGTTGCTAAAAAAAATGATTCTGATATGAAAATGTATTCATCCAAAATCTGAGCAGGGATAGAATTCTGCTACGCCATTTATATATCACTGATCATGGAAACAAATACTAATAACCATTCTACCACTGTAACATATATCACCATATATATCACCACAAAAACAATTTGAGCGCTTTTGTTTAAACGCTATCACCGTATCACAGTTATCACATAAAAGGCTTGTGTTTAATCACGCATATACATAAATACTTGAACGCTACCACAGTGTATATGCTGCACCGTATATGAACAATTAAGCGCTTGTGTTAAACGCTACCACAGTATTACGGGACCAGATTGAGATTGCCAATCAGATTGAATATGCGGTCGTCTACCTGGGAAAACATGGGCCTTACAAGGACAAAGACGAACATGATATCAAGTTTCAAATTGTTGAACACTCTGCGCCACAACTTCCCCATCACAAGCTTCAACGGAAGAGAAAAAAATAAAAAGGAACAGTGCATTCATTTTTCCAATTTGGGCTGGCGGGGTTTAACATCCATATCAACAAAATTTGCAGAATTCGAAGGTTAAACAATTGGGTTTCTGAATTTGCAGAATTCAGAAGTTAAACAATTGCCTTTCATAGTTGGGTTCCATAAGATCTGATTAACACTTCGTAATACTACAGAATCTTTCTGTGCCAGAGATCTTCGATCCCATTATTGCCGCTTTATATTCTTAAATGCAACTGATGATAGTTTGAAGCTGCAGGCATTGTCAGCGGAAACATATGAATGGAGCGAAAAGACAGTGCTTTTGAAAATATAAAACAACGAGACAGGCCCTTGCATTATATCAGGCAAAACAGCGCAACTCCATTATACATTCAACGCAGTTAAATGTAAATCCATTCAATACAGCGTAAATCCATTTATTCAGCGTTATAAACAGCGTTCAACGCAGTTATACATTCAACAATTCAAACGCTTTGATACCTGATACCATTCATGCAGCCTCAGTTTGGAATCTCAAACGTTCATGTCCGGGCGGCCTCATCAAACGTTCAGGCGTTCACCATGTCAGAGGTTAACCAATGGATGCTATTGACAGATGCGTTATGGCAGAGTATGGGACAGAGGAGTTACAAGGCATGCTTAAAAAAGGAACCTGGGACCTGTGCTCTGATACCATGCCAGGCCAGGAGTAACTCCAGACTTGGCAGAAAAACTGATTCAATTATTTCATTAGGTAGTTATTGTTATATACACGAATGTGACTGCTCAGTTCATCTTCTTGATGACTGTTCACATTCAAATTCACCCAATCGCAGAGGATTAGGTGTCAACAGGATTAAATAGTGACTATGTCAATCTGCCCCTGTTGTCTCAATTGGCACCTTAATTTACCTGTAGTTTACAAATGACTATAGCCTATTGGATTAAATAGGCTACTATGTCAATCCGCCCTGCTGTCTCAATTGGCACCTTAATTTACCTGTAGATTCTTGTTTCAGCCACCCGCAGTCTTAGACCCTTGAACATAGCCCTCTTGAGCCACAGGCCGTCCCAGATTTGTCGTATGCCGACTCATTGGAGGTTAAACCAATCTCAAGCAACCTGTTTGTTGCTTTTCGCTACCTAACCCGACGCCATCCTTCCAACTCTCGCTGCCTCAAGACACTTGGGTTGATCTGAAATGATCATAAGTTAAAACTGATGTAGAATTGATTAGCCATTAATGAACAGAATGTTAACTGAAAGTGCAGAAATCGAGAGAATTGCTTGAGAAGAAAGACTTTACGACAGCTGATAATACATAAGTAAGATGCAAAACAGTAATGAAAACAGCAAATACACAGCGATACCAGACAGCAAAATTGATTACAGAGTTCGTCCCTGATGGACTACGTCTTCGAGTCCGCTTTCAAGATGGGTGACCACTTTATTAGGATTGAAAACCAAGGAGGTCGATTACACAGATATTTGACCAAACTGAATGTGCTCGCAGGCACTTCTAGTCACTATCAAAGAATAGCTCTATGAACCAGCTTTCCAACGTCTGTCACGGTTCCCAATTCTGACTCTGGATGCTCATGTTACACTGAAAACAAAAATGACTATGACCTCTAGAACCTACATACAAAATCCAAAACCACTCTCCTTTCTCTTCAACGAGCCAAACTTTCCCTTTATAACCCTGCAAATACACTCTAACCTCTATTGCCCAATTTTAGAATGCATGTGCTGATGGATGCTCATGTTACACTGAAAACAAAAATGACTATGACCTCTAGACCCTGCATACAAAATCCAAAACCACTCTCCTTTCTCTTCAACAAGCCAAACTTTTCCTTTATAACCCTGCAAATACACTCTAACCTCTATTGCCCAATTTTAGAATGCATGTGCTAACTTTAGGGTTCAAGGGTCTCGGTCTTGTCATGGTTGGACACCTTAGGGTTCGGTTGCCATGGTTTGAATTATTTTTTTAACAAACTTCACAACAAAACCCAAATATAACCATATATTAAAATCGAAACCGTTGCATCTTCCTGATCGGGCGGAGGAGATTGATTGTTACATGTGACCAGCCGCGGTCTAACCGCAAGCTGCCACCTAGTGGTTATCTCCGGCGGTTCCGGCGTAGACATCGCTCTGACGGTTTTGCATGTGCCCACGTTCCTCCAATCGTTGCGCCTTACCCTGGCGGTTCCGAGGCGGTGATATAACCTTCGGCCCTGTTCACATGCTACAGCGAAGGTTAAATCTCTGCGCGGTGAAGGCCCACGGTCTAGGTTGATGCGACGGTTACTGCTAACCCCACCGGCTGACTTCGCTCACATGAGCCGCAGTCGCACTGCGGTCTCTTAACCGCGGTTAGGACTGTATATATGTAATTTATATTGTTTTACAATGTTTCAAATATGGTCGAGAGTTTAATACAAGGTTTTATGTATAGGTAACAATTCCGATAGGGGACTTACTCTCATAGAAACCTAGCTCTGCTCCCGCTGCGCTCGAGACTTGCCTCGGCTCTGTGGCCGCCTAGGAGGTTCCCTGCGCGGATCCGACTCTGCGCGGCGCCTCTCTTCCTGTCTGACGCTCCCTCTTCGAGTTGATCCCCAACCTGTGCGGTGTCCCATTACTCCTCTAGGTTGGATTGAAGGACTATGAGATCTGAAGCTTAGGCAAGCTCGCCCCACCCGAGCTAAGCCGCCAGTGAAATGGACCCGACATCGCCTCCCCTTACTGATGCTGAGGCTTTCATAAAGTTGTTGGAATCTCTCCCAAAGAAGAAAACGACTGAAGTCGCGAAGTTTGTCAAGCGCCTGGATGACATTCCTGAGATTGAGCTCCCTCTTGAGGGGCCGATTCAGGTCGCCCTCTCATTGGCAGAGCGAGCTTTGGTTGGACAGTTCACTGGACTTTGGCCCTCCCCCAAAACCACGGAGAGCTGGGTAGCAAGGAACTGGGCACCGCTAATCAAAAGCAGAGTCACCTCATACTTTCTAGGGAAGGGTTTCTTCCTCTTTGAATTCTCTGAAAAGGAGGATAAGGAACTGATATTCCGCAATGGACCCTATTTCATGGGCCCTCAAGGGCTGTATCTCAACAAGTGGACGCCTGATTTTGATCGAGCAGTCGACGTTCCCACTGCCGTCCCTGTGTGGGTTAGATTGCCCAACCTGCCAATGCACTGTTGGAACAGGAAGTCCCTCAAACACATTGGGAATACATTGGGCAAGTTTATAGATCGAGCCAATAGAAAAGATCAATTTGATTGCGCTCGAATCTGCATTGAAGTGGATCTTGAGGTGGGCTTGGCTGAGGCAATAAAGATAAAGGTTGGAAACTGGGTGCATCTCCAAAAGCTGGACTATAAGCAGCTTCCGTTTAAGTGCAGAAAGTGCCATGTCTATGGTCACTTTACTAGAGGTTGTCCAAAGAATAGTGAAGGGGAGAAAAACAAGGAGGAAGGATGGACACAGGTCAAAAGGACCAAACCCGCTCATAAAAACCCTAGAACCGGAAATAAAAATGGCAAAGCCCCCCAGTCAGGCCCTGGGGCTCAATCTTCCCCCATGGAAGAACAAGGAAACAAATACACGTTGTTAAGTTCAGCATCAGAAGACCCTCAAGAAATAGAGATTCAGAATGAAGTATCGCCTCACATGGAGCCCCCCTTGGGATCAAAGCAAGTTGAACCTAACTCAGACAAACAGAAAGAGATACCTATAGAAGAGGCTGCGGAAGAGCAAGGATCGAAGGACTCAGAAGAGGAAGGTGAAATAGGGGATTCACAAACTTCGGCTAGAAGATCACTGAGAGGCCGAAAATCAGCCCGTGAGAAAAGAGAACAGGAGACTTACAAAGATAAACTTCAAGGAAGCCAACCAACCCTCGAGAAACTCTTGGAAAAAACTCCGAAGATGACCAGAAACCAGTCTCAGAGCTCTAAAGGAGCTCCCCACTCAAAAATCAAGTGATGAAGATCGTCTCCTGGAACTGTAGGGGTATGGGAAGCAGAACAAAAGAAGAAGTCGTCAAAAGCCTGATAAGAACTGAATCTCCTGATATACTCCTCATCCAGGAGACTAAAATGGAGGATAAGGCCTTCCTCCATATCGTCAGAAATCTGTGGAAAAGAAGTGAAGGGCAAGTTGTTTCAGCCCATGGTGCGTCAGGAGGACTGGGCACCCTTTGGAATGCAAATAAATTTTCAAAGATCAAAGATGTCGCCAACACCCATTGGCTGCTCACTAAGCTGCAACATGTGGATTCAAATGAGACCCTCTGCCTCTTCAATGTGTATGTTCCAGCCAGCGCAGGTGAGAAAAAGAGTTGTTGGGAATCCATCAGAAATATGGCAGATTCGGAATATTTAAGGAATGTCATCATCGCAGGGGACCTTAATCTTACACTCTCTCTAGCTAAAAAGCGTGGAGGAAGCGTTGTAAGGGATCCGGCACGAGAATGGGTTGAGGACCTGCTTCAGGACTGGGACCTGATTGACATAAAACCCTCGTCGGGCAAATACACCTGGTCCAACAAAAGACTCGGTCCGGGAAACATTACTGCAAGGTTAGATCGTTTTTTTGTTCAAAGTACTTTTCTTCTCCTTGGATTAGATTCTAGAATGCATATTCTCCCATGCAGTGTATCTGATCACAGACCCATTAAGCTCGATCTACTGGCACACATGAATCAAGGCCCTATTCCCTTTAGATTCAGTCCCCTCTGGGTTAAAGAACAGACCTTCATGCAATTAGTAAAAGATACTTGGAAGCAACCAGTTAACGACTTTGCCTTCTTTGTATGGGAGGAAAAGCTCAGGAGAGTGAAAGCTGCATTGAAATCTTGGGTCAAATCCCTTCCTAACCCAGCAGTGGAAAGGAAAAAGATCCAAGAATGTCTTGAGGCTCATCATATGAAGTCGGAAAATGAAGAAATCACAAAAGAAACTCTAGATAAGGAAGCCGAGCTACAAGGAAAATTTCTCAAGGCAAGTCTGGCCGAGGAAGAGTACTGGAGGATTAAATCCCGTAGGCTTTGGCTCAAGGCTGGAGATAGAAACTCCTCCTCCTTCCATAAGCAAGCCCAAGCCCGAAAAAGCTTCAACTCCATCTCAGAAATCAAGGAAGAGAATATAAGTCACAAAGACATTCAAAGCATAAAAAAGGCTGCCTACCTCCATTTCAAAAAGTTGTATAATGAAGAAGAGGGTCAGGGGTTTGCATCAAATTCAGTGGACGAGGTACATTCTCTGATCACTACCAGAAAGAAGCGGTTTTTGGAAGCAGAAGTCACCAACAATGAAATAAAAACCGCTCTCTTTGCAATGGAGCCAGATAAGGCCCCAGGGCCGGATGGCTTCACTGCCAGATTCTTGCAGAACTGTTGGCAGATAGTGGAAAAAGATTTATGTAGAATGGTCCGAAAATCTCAAGCATGTCAGAAAATTGGGGGAAGCACCAACTCGGCTTTCCTGGCCCTTATTCCTAAGGAAAAAGGCGCCAACTCTTTCACCAGATTTCGCCCTATCTCCCTCTGCAATATAGGCTATAAGTTGATAACAAAAGTGATTGCAAACAGATTAAAAATCATCCTTCCTGACATCATCCCCGAGAACCAGGGAGGCTTCATCCAGGGAAGGCAAATTGTTGATAATTTTATTCTGGTCCAAGAGGCGATTCATTCAAGCCTCACTCGGAAAGAGAAAGGAATGGTTATTAAACTAGACCTTCAAAGTGCCTTTGACAGGGTAAGACACAGATTCCTGTTCGAGGTCCTCCACAAATTTGGCTTTGGACTCAAATTCATCAATTGGATCAAAGCTTGTATTAGTGAGCCCTGGATTGCCCCTTTGGTAAATGGGAGGGCTACTGACTTTTTCAAAGCCTCTAGAGGGCTGAGACAAGGGTGCCCCCGCTCCCCCTTGCTCTTTGTCCTCCAAGCTTATGTTCTTAGTTTCCTTCTAAACAAAAAACAGAATGAACAAGAAATAATGGGACTGAGCATTGCAAGAGGTGTAAAAAATATAAATCATGCGCTATTTGCGAATGACTCCCTTCTGTTGGGCGCTGCCTCCTTGACCACGGCTAATCATTTCAAATAAGTGCTGGATGCTCACTGTGAAGACTCAGGAAGCAGAATTAACAAAGGCAAATGTCACATCTACTGTTGGAATTCTTCTGCCAGATCCCTTCAAGCTATCTCCAACTGCTTTGGCTTCGCAGCCTCCTCTTCTTGGACATCTTTCAAGTATTTGGGGCTCCCTGTTTTCCAAAAAAGGGCCCTCAGCAAAGATTGGTTGCCGTTATTGGAAAAATTTAAGCTCAAAATTCACTCCTGGGGCTTCAATTGGCTCAATCTGGCTGGCAAGATAGTGCTAGTCAAAGCTGTCTTGAACAGCCTTCCCATATACCAATCTGCAATCATGATGGCCCCTGTTGGTATTATGAGAAAAATGGAGGATTATATCAAGAATTTCTTTTGGAAAGGCGGCAAAGCTAATGAGAAAAAAATTCCCCTTTTAAACTGGGACACAATTTCCCTGCCCAGAATGGAAGGAGGCCTCAATTTCAAGAACGTAAGCAAAACACTGCTTTGGGCGCAAAGCTACTGTGGAGGATAATTGCCCCAAATCAGGGTTGGGCTCAGGTTGCGATGTGGAGAAAATACTTCGGTGGGCAGAGAAACCGCTGCCTGGACAAACCCAAACCAAAAACCGGCACGATGGTTCACAAATTGTGCATCAAAGCGGCCCCCTTGATCAACCTTCACGCGCATTGGATTCCTGGAAATGGTAAGCGCATCAACATTTGGGATGACCACATCATGGGTAGTGAGCCCCTCTCTGAAGATCGCACTCTGGTTATGTTGAGAGATTGGACGGACAGAGCAGGTCTCAAAACGCTGTGGGATATTTCTCACTGGGAGAATGGCAAATGGCAGAACTAGATTAATCTTGAGGTTCCTCACAATCTCTCCAGCGATCTCGTCTCCCTCCATTCCCACTTAACAAGCAAAGCTCCATTGAACACCAGGAAGCCCGACATCAGGGGATGGGGTTCGACACCTGGACGCTACACAGTTGCGCAAGGTTATAATCAGCGCTCCCTTCGACCTCATGTCCCCCCCGATCCGAAGCCTTGGCAAGGTATATGGTCTCGGACTTCGATTCCAAAAATAGACGTTTTCTGTTGGCTTTTATGCCACCAAAGAATATTGACAGACGACAGGTTTCAAAGAAGAGGATACATAGGGCCATCCCGCTACTCGTTATGTGAGGTGGATAAGGAAAACGCCCCTCATCTTATGCTCCGCTGCAAGTTTTCTTTTGAACTTTGGACTGAAGCCTTAAAACCGTGGAACGCAGACTTTGCCTTGCCAAACCGTTGCGCAGATTTGTTTGCAAATTGGAAGTTAAGGTACCCAAGTGGCTCCCCTCAGAACGTCCACATCAAAGAAGCCTGGCTCGTCCTCCCTAAACTAATCTGCTGGCATATATGGCTGGAAAGAAACCAGAGAATTTTCAGAGACAAAAAGAGTGATCTCAAGATCATATGGGAAAAAATCAAAAGCCATCTAAGAGACTGTTTAGGTGATCAGCTTGACAGGGCAGATCTAAGCGGCCAAGAAGCTGTATGGGGCGCTTACCTTAATCTCCAATTCACTGATATTGCCAGACTTCCTCCTCTCCTAAAAAAATGGCAAATCCGTCTTGAGGCTGTAGAATTTTCTGAGTTTTGCAGCAAGAAGGAAAGATACACTCTCTTTTTTGACGGGGCAGCGAAAGGTAATCCTGGTATATCCGGTGTAGGTGGAGTAATAAAAAATGCAGAGAGCAGAACTGAACTAAGATTTTCCTGGGGAGTGGGCTTCAATACAAGCATCCAAGCTGAAGCACTGGCTCCCTTTCAGGGTCTCAAACAGCTCACCTCCCTGGGTATCAAAGAGGCAACTATTTTTGGGGACTCCCAATCCATCATAAAGATCATTGTAGACAACTCTCTTCCTACTGATCTAAGGCTAGCAAGATTGATGAGCAGAATTAGAATTCTGATAAACTCTTTTCAGCACCTGGAATTCCTTCATGCAAAGAGAGACAACAATAAAGAAGCCGATGCTGAACCCAACAAATCGGCTCTCCTCCCACTCGGAGTCCTGCTAAGAAATGAAGACGAAGGCTGGGATCCTATCCCCTGACTATTAGTTTAAAATGTTTTATTGTCTTTTATTGGAGCAGTTTGTTTGCATATGTAAATCAGGAAAGATAGAGAAGACCAATCGAATGATAGTCCACAGAATTCGCAGGCTCACTAGGGGGAAACCATCTGGCTCCTATCCGAAGAGAAAACCGAGTTCTGCCTATTTTATTGTAACCTGAAATGAGGCATTTCTGCCGAGAATTAATACACCAAACTAACTGCTTCTGTCAAAAAAAAAAAAAACATTTCCGATAGGGTTTAGGACTTAGGATTAGGTCTAGAGCTTAGGTTTAATGTATTTATACATGGTTTGATTCTAGGTTTAGGTTAATGCATTTTTAATGCATGGTTTAGGTGCTAGGTGAAGTTTAATGTGTTGGGTTTTACATTAGGTTTGTAACATAGGTTTATAATGTATTAGGTTAGGTCTTACATCATTTTGATTTAAAACCCCATGTACAACACATTGTCACAATGTGACATAAAACCCCAAATGGTGATACATGTTCTATCTTTGACAACCAAACCCCAGTGGAACTGACGACACCCTCATGTCGACAACCAAACTCTGGTGGAATTGACAACAACCACATGTCGACAGCTAGGTACAAAACCATATCAACTGAACACCATGAAAAACCATAGACATCACTTGAACAACCTAAACCATAAACAACACTGCCAAAACTAAACGACACCAGACTGACTTGCTAATGACGACACTGTACATTGACGATGAACCTATGCAACTAATCTGACGAGATCCTCCTCGATCATGGGTCCAGCCTTCGTTGGCCTCAGAGAGTTGGTTTTGCACCAGTCGCTGCCACAAAGGGTTGGTTCCAGGCAGCCCACAGCCTTCGCTAACAACAAACAATAACTCGCTACTCTTTGTTCTATCGTCACTGCCACAAAATTTACAGAATTAAGATACCAGTCCGTACTTGCCTCAGAAAAATAGTTACTGCCATAGAAAAGATGATCATCCAGCCACAATTCTGTAGAAGAGATATACGAATTGGCTATGGTGGAATCTTTCACAACGGAAACCAATCAGAAAAAAAGGACTATTAAGCCCTCTCAAGTGTCTCAGCTCAATATCAGAAAAATAATAAAACCATGATGCTCTCAAGCAATCTCTTCTCTCCTTTTAACAGATTCCCATTGGGTTTTGTTCCCTCCTAAATTTAATTTTGAGTGGCTAACAAGTTTCCGTACATTTGCCCAAAATTAACTATCATTATCAAATAATGGTTTCCCCATTTACTGGATTAACTATGTCCTCCCTTCGTCAGTTTGAAATCGTCAGTTTAATTTCAAGAGAGCATTACATTAAAAAATCTGAAAGGCATCGTAGTTCAGTCTTCAATAATGTAAGTGTTCAATCTGATTTGCATCACCCTCTATTTGAAGGTAGATATCCAGTTGATTCCCCTAGATAATCTAGGGCTTATAGACAGACATCACCTTCTTTTTGCTATTTTGCTACAAATGTAAAAGACTAACTGAACTCCCCTACTCAATCAATTGACTGGACATCCTTAACTTTATCTGGAGTTTTCTCACGGCGTTAATCCAAAATTCTATTGCAGTTTTCTATTCTTGTTTCACACAGTTTGGGGGTTTCAATTTGCAGAAAGAATGAAGAAATCTGTGTATAAACTTCTGAAAAATAAATTCTCTGCTGCTGAACTGAGAAAAAATTGTCTTTAGAGTTTCTAAAAATTCTCTCTATATCTGCCATATCTGCCATGAGATCTGAAAATTATTCAGAATAAATTCCAACGTTTTATTTCATTCAAAACAGTAAATACCTCCAAGCCTCCAAACTTTGAGAAAACTCGACTCTGCTTTTGCTGTGTGTGAAAACTGAAAAAGTCAAAAGGATAAGTACATCTGTCTATGATTTCAGTCCTTAAAAATTATCATATTCAGAATTCCTTATGATGCCAGTAAAACATTTTTAAAAAATTGTTTCTGGATTTTTCAAGTTTTTGTGCATATACGTCTTGAAAATGTTACAAACAATTAACAAACCCAACACTTAGGTAAATTTCCCTTATTTTAAAGAAATTACTTTGAACAGAAAAAATACCTCTGCTATGTCTTCTGACTTTGATTTTTCTTGATCCCACTAAGTGACGTCTTCTTTTCACTTAGTTTAGGGCAATAATGTCCGAGTCAGGGCAAAAAATTCACTGGAAACGTTAGTGCGCTTCTATTAGGGTAGACTTGTTCCAACTCCACATAAAACTTCTGTAAACGCCTCTGCAAATATTTCGGGCTACAACAGGAATCAAAATTTTAATGCAGCTTTAAAAAAAATGGTTCACTCTGTCACATTTACTCTTAGTAGCAAAAATACTATCTGCAATTGTCGTACGCGTGAATTGTCGTTGGGGGATTTCTCTACTGCACAGATGGTAAAACGAGTTATTCTTCTCCGATGGTAGCGTGGGCTTCCCGGTGTCTGCTTTTTTCATTCACTAGCCTGCAGTTTGTTTCTTCCTTCACAGGCTTTGCATACGGTTGTATAGTATATTCAGTGGTCCTTTTCACCTTCGTTTTGACATATCCTGCTCCGACTTCAGGAGGTTCGATTCCACTGTCCCGTTCTGGTCGTCGCGTCTTGGAATGTCACGTGGAACCTTTTGATTTCCATTCCATGCACAAACAACTTTCATAAACCTTAAAACTTTGGGGTTATAAAATGACTAAAATATATTTGCCTCTCCCTTCATATTATATGTTTTCTAAATAAACTATTAAACATTCATTAGCTTCTTGGCTCGTGTTTTATAAATTTTAAAAAACTACTAAAACATCGTACTTCTTTTTTCTAAATATTAGGTTTACATAAAAATATTTATAATTTAAATTTAAATAAATAAAAATATATCTTAATTCATCTATACAAAAGAGATTTGCACTTGAAAAAATTTGATTTCTCTTTGTATTCTAAAAGAGATTTGATCCCGAATCCGGGTGACGTCTCGGCATTCAATGGTTTTCATGCAGCTTAATGACCCCAGGTACTGCCACCTGCAATGCAGTGTGGCGTCCCAGATCACAATCAATCGCGGAGGGAATGTTTTTATGGTTGCAAGACGAGGCAGGCCGGCGCCATTAATGCAGGACGCGCCTCGAAGCTGCCTGTTGAGGGTTAAATACATGGCGTTTCCTTACGTTTATACCACTTCCAGTGTTCAGGTCTCTTGTTCTAGGTTTGGTTTTCAGTTATGGTGTGAAGGTGAGAACGCGCCCATCTTCAGAGGCAAGATTCAGGCTTGCTCGGGCTTGAATTTGCAACACCTTAATTTCACCTGCGCGCTCCACAGAGGAATTTGTTCAGTGGCTTGGGGTAAGTGGTCTGTTATCTGTAATATCAGTTTTGTCTGTGTTGCTTCTCGGTCTCGGGCTTCATTTGCCTGCACTTACGGGCCTCGGGTTCAATTGGGTCATTCCTTTGGTTTTAGGCTCTGTTCCTTTGATTTTTCTATGTCTGTTGGCAAAATGAAGCGCCATGGGAAGCGGATTCGTTCGGGTGACCGCCCTGGCAGTGGCAAGCGGCCCTCAGTCAATCCTCGTTCCAACCCCGCGCTTTCGCCCATCAACCTCTCTTCCTCTCCTGAGGACCTTCCCCCCAGCAATCCTCCTCGCAAGCCAATACCCAATAGCGCCTTTCAATCCACCCATTTTAAATTCCAGAGCAATTTGAATATGCCTTTGATTTCTGCTCAGATCACCATTCTCATGACGGAAGAAGAAAACCAGATCGCCCCCCTTTCTTGCATTGTGCCCAACCCCTCTCACAGCAGTGAGCGCTCCTCGCCCGAGGATTCTCTGGGTATCAAGCGGGAGATTGAACCTGTTCTGCAGGTTAATTTGTCCCCTATTATCCCTCCCCTGGTTGACTGTGACCAAATTGAAGCGGAGACAGATGCAGGAACCGCCGACCTCGACAAGGTGATGGAAGGCAAGGAGCCTCTCAGTCATGATGACGCGTGTCAGGATGCCGAGGAGACACATGGGGAAGCAGAGGAAAATGAATAACCTGCGGTGCGGTTTGCCTTTTTTGGTTCTTTGGTGGGTGCTCAGAGAGCATTACCCAGACATTTTGGCCATGGTTCAGCTTGACGGCATCAACTCCAGATTTTGGTCTTCCACCAACGCAGCGTCTGTTCTCCTCTTGGACCTTTGCTACCAGTTCTGTTGTTCTGTTTCTCTTCTTGTCTATCAATCTCTGTCCGCTTGTAATGCCAATTTAGTTGGCTGTATGTCTCTGTTTTCCTCCAGTTCTCATAGTAATGGGGCAGTTTTGTAATGTTAATGGCTCTCGGGTTCCCACCCTTGCAGCCTCCGCCATATGTAAAAATATTTTGATTTCCAGTTAATAGAATTAGTTGGTTACAACAACACAACAACAACAACAACAACAACAACAACACAACAAAAAAATAAAAAAATAAAAAAAAAAAAATAAAAAAATAAAAAAATAAAAAAATAAAAAAATAAAAATTTGCACCTCAAAAAATTTGATTTCCTTGTATTCTAAAAGAGATTTGCACCTTAAAAAATTTCATCTCTCTTTGGGCTTAGTAGAAATTAGTTAAAAACAACATATTATGTCTTCCCAAATGCCAATTACTAAAGATTTTTCATGTTTCCACAAGTCAACTTAATCTTTGTGGTGGGAGACAAGAAAAACACAAATGTTGAACAAAATCCTAGCAACCGTATTGTAAATAAAGGTAAAAGCTATTATCCAAAATAATTATAAAAATAAAAATGGCCCATGGTATTCAAAACACATGGTATTTATGTGGAATGTTTAAAGGGGGGAATTAAACCAACATAGATCTATCTTAACTAAATTTAGGGTACTGAGAGGGATCAAATCTCTTGATGTGCAAACCTCTTTTAGAGTGAAAAGATATTTGATCCCTCTCGACTCTTGGTAGATCATGAATCTCAATTGGGTTAATATGACTTTAAACCCAACTATTGGTGCCCTCAACCATGTATGGAAGAGATGTTGTAATGTTTAACATTTTGACTTAGTCAAAATAACATAAAATAAAATTATAATTATAATTATCAATAAAACATTTTAACTAATCAAACTACATAAAAATAAAATAAAATAAAAAAACATAAAATTATGGATCCATCTTAACTCTGTATTTACCCTAGATCCATCTTAATTATAGCAGCCTACATCCATCTTAACTCTATATTTACCCTATTAATAGAGATTAAATCTCTTTTCACTATTTTAAAAAATAAAAAATGGATCTCAACAAATTTACATATTTGATCTCTCAAACACTTGATAGATTGAGAATTAGATGGATCTAAACTAGTTAGTTAGTTGATAAAGTACTAAAGTGCAAGAGTAAATGAAAATAGTAATTGGATAACAAATATTAGTTCGCTAACGTGACAAGTCAATGAACACATCAATAGGTTAGTTATCACTTGTCAAAACCCTAAACCCTAAACTAAATCACAATGCAAAAACTTAAATCTTAAAATTGTATTTATATATTCTCAATAGGTGCTAACTGGCTTTCAGGCCTCTGAATATCTATTTTTGGTCGCAAGTATATTTGTTATTACGGTGGTAGAATGTTCAAATTTTACCAAAGTTGGAGGAAGCTTCCTCCTAGTGCCATAACTTAGTCATGCAGTGTAAAGGTTACAATGGTACCAGCAGAGGGACAAAGGTGCCTTGTTTCCAGTTGTTAACAGTAGATAGACTTTGGTCCTTTCAGGAAACTACCTTTGCGATTTCCTTTTTATTGATTATTCTTGTTTCATGTAGTGTGTAATGTCCCAAATCAATTAATTTTGGAACAGACACTTCATATTAAACTATCATGTGTTTTCCAGAAGATTGCCATGTAAAACCAGAACCATAAATTTATAAATTCCACAAAATCTCATTAAAAGATCACAACATGAGAAACAATGAGAAATGCAGTAACCAAAATCCAGCTTTATTATATATAGATAGATGTCAAAACAATAGTTGGGAATGACCCTCCAGTCTCCAAACTAAAACAGATAAAAAAATGTCTACACATGTGGATTCTGAATGAATCCACCAAGGGGAGATGGGTGCTCGCCCAATCTCTCTAAATCACCCGAGAGTTTTCGTCCTTGGGCTACCAATGAAGCAGAGAACCGGGTTCTCAACCTCTCATACAAGAAACAATACTCAATCCAAGATGTCCTCCAATGGTCTCCTCCTCTTTTATAGATTTGATGGACTCCTCTAGAACCTTCTATTTTATTATTATTTCAATCATGGAGCACTTTTCCCTCTTTTATTTCAATTATAATATTCTTTTAATGCAGGAAAAGGGTAAATTGGCCACCATGTCTCCTCAGGCCCCACTAAAACTCGTATCTAACCATCTCATCATGTAGATCTTCTCGTTCTGGTTCCAACGAGCTATTACACTGAGGTGTTCCACCAATTAAGCTCCTCATAATGCCACCTCGAGCATAATTAATTAAGTTATGCCCAATATTAATGTTGATTTCTAAAAGTTGTTGGAATGAGACAAAACGAAAGGCAAACTGTGCGGATGATGGAATATGCCAAGCAAATGCCATCAAATCCCATAAACTCTGCAAAAGTCCATCGAAACCCCTGATGATATAAACATGCTCCACTGACCTGGCCATCTCCTGCCCTGGAAATCTACCCTGGCTGCACTATGAAGAAGGATAAAAATGGGGACATGACAGTCCTCCCACCCCAAGATTGTTTGCCCTCAAGCAATCCAAATATGTGGACCAATCTGGTGGTCCAATGCAACTAAGACTCGATGCCAAGATCCCATATGAACCACTAGGTGACACTCTACTCCTATGTCAACCCACCATTAACAAACTCCTCGATGCCTGGATCCCAGATCAATCTCCGATAGAACCTATCATCAACAAATCCTCCAGGATCCCAATGCCGCCAAGAGGGAGCATCAAGGCTCCACGGCTCTTGCTGTGCTATAACTCCTATTGTGAATAATGCTCCACGTGTCGCTTACCAACTCATCACCTCTCTCCAATCCAACGCTTGGCATAAACCAAGGTCAATCTCATCATGTTGAAGCTGTGCTAAAATACTGATGACTACCCAGCCTACATCCTGCTGCCAACTGAAGCATGCGGTATCCCTCACCTTGGAGGGTTCCTGCAATACAATGCTCCTGACTAAACGCGACACTTCATCATAAGGATACCAGCTCATGATCTCTCGCCAATCCAATGCATGGACACCTATGCAAGGGATATGTCAGCTATGCTGAAACTGGTCCATGCTTAGTTGTTGATGATCTACCTAGACCATCCAAGCATGTCCAAGAAATCCTGCCTCTCTCCCTCTAATGGAAAAAAGTCAGAAAACCGTGCTGCAAGCCCCGTCTATGTACTCCCGGAGATGTTTGTTGCCTGAAAATGTTGCAGCTCGTCTGGCTGCCACTACATTTGTTTGCACCTCATCAATGGATAGTCCCAAAGATGGATGCACTACCATTCCCCTCACCTGGTAGGAAACTCCACTCTCCTCCAATCCACCAATCTCTTGCCAAATTGTCCTATCATAATCCAGCACCTCCTGAGGACAAGTGTTAGTGAATAATATCATCTTGTCAGATGTCTGTACATCTGTCTGCTCCTCATTAATGGTTGACTCCAAGGGTGGTGGCTCACCCTCCACCATCACGGGTTCAATATGAACCTCTAACTGGCTCTCCCAAGAAGGCTCATCATGCATATTGTGCGCCTCATCCTCCTCAACCGACTCACACTCCATCATATGCTGCTCATGGTAACTCATCACTGGTGACACACTATCTTGAATGTCTCTCCTAGGATCCACAGACTGCTCATCATATGATGCAAGAGCATTCAACCCAAGAGAAAATCATAGTATTTTAGTAGACATAGGGGATCATATGTTTTAAGGAAGTTGGATTCCTAAGTCTCAAAATAATGTAATATTTAGGCTTTTAAGTGATTAGAATAGGAATTAATTAGATGTGTGAGGATGTTTGTAAATGCTCTCGAATAAAGGAGAACAAGAGTGATTAATAGTGATAAGAGAGTTAGAAGACAATTATAACTCTAAAGGTAGTTTCATGATTTGAGGAACTAGAGAGAGTTCTTAGGAATTAATTGAAGTTAGAAGTGGACATAGAGGACATTTACGAGTCAATTCAGTAGATCTAGGATTTGAACCATAATTAGTTCAAAAGAACCTTTTTGGTATAAATGTAAGCCTACGGGCAGAGTGTGAAGAAAAAAGGAGGCCATTGATATCGAAAATCAGGCCTGAGAGGGAGAAAGTCTCGACATGTAATCAATTGTTCATATTTATGTATATACAGAGGTTATTCCAGAACTGTGTAAATGTGTGAAATAAGTATGTAATGATTGATTTATGCGTGAACTCGTAGGTTCTGTAACATAGGTTTCCGGGAAAGTTCTGAAAAACTACGTAGAGGAGAAGAACGATTTGGAGGAAGCATAATGGATCATTGAATCCACTTAAAGGATCAAGAAATGCTCTGAAGTGACATCGATCAGAGGAGCATGCAAAGTTAAGCCCGGGAAGAAGAGTGCGCAGCGAAATGGCAGAAGACCCAAAACCTTTTGAAGAACCCAAACCACAGAGAAAAATTGAAGAAACGGTGTAAAAACCGAGTGAAAAGGGACGAACGGAGAAGCGAGGCATCAGTACACAGGAGCCGTTGGATCGTTATGATCAACGGACAAGATCATAACATGAAGATAGAGTAATTGATATTGCATCGGCGGTTTTAAACAGTGGAAGTAGTATTTCGGGCGACCTCAAAATCGTAAGTGGTATTGAAGGCTAGTCACCCAATTCCATACATATTGTGACACGTAGCAGCAAAGTGGAGAGGGGAAACCACGTTTTGGTGATTATTCTTCGTGTTTGTGTAACACCTGAAAAACATCGTGGACCATTGGATCTACTAAGTGTAGATCAACGACGGAGGACCGTCAAGCGACTTTTGGAACGGGAAAGGATCTCGACCGTTGGATTGATTGCCAAATCAACGGTCAAGATTTAATCGGAGCTATTGGAACGAGGTTGGAACGTCCCTTTTAAATATGGCAATAGCAATAGTGATTTAATCGCGACCGTCGGATCAAAAGCCAGACCTACAGTCCTGATTGGATCGGAGATCGGGGGAAGGAAGGAACAGCGCTTCGGAAATGGTTGAAAGGGGTGGACCTGGAAGCTTATAGATACAGACTTAATTCCATTTGAATTCTGGCCTTAAGCTTTGGAGCAATGTTCCGTGTATTTCCTGTGTAATGCAGAGTTCGGAGGAAATGTGATAAAGCATATGGAAAAGGCGGACCCGATAAAGTATTGAGGCACGGTTAATAATATTTGAGATCCGGTAGTGTGTTATCGCATATCGGATGCGATAGAGCCAGTGTTAACGAAAACCCGCGGAGGAGCCGATACCCGATTGCGATTAGCGATAAAGGGGAAACATTGAGAACTGTGCAGAGGCCGTACCAAGGCGGAAAGGTATGTTTGCGCATATTTCCTTTGTAAATGAGTTATAAAGGATTAAGCGCGAATATGTGAAGTTTCATATATAAGTCCACCATTATAAAGGATAAAGGGGTTATAATGAGTTAAGCGTCGATAGAGGGTTTTGTGGTTAAGTCCGCATTAACCATGGTTTAAAGAGGGGTTTGTTATATATATGCAGAAACAATGCTATGAAGGCCTAAAGCGCGGGTAAGGCTTATATTAAGGTTTATAAGGGGTGATTGAGTTCCGATAGAAGGAAATGAAAGACTGGGCTATTGTAATGAATGATTTCATGGAGTTTAATAAGGGGGCCTTAACCATTGATGGTTGAAGATTTTGACTCGATGATGAGTTAAAATACCTAGGACAAATATACTTATGCATTGTAGATGCATACTATGGGTGTAAGCGGGGGTAAGCCTGGCATCATCATATGAATCGGGCCTGATGTTAATGACTCGACATGACTCATGCTCCTCTATGTGCTCTCTATGCTAAGTCATCAGTCGCTCATCTGCTCTCTGATCTCTTCCCCATATGGGAACCATCAGCTGCTCCACATACCGCTCTACCACACATGGATGCATATCTGGGCTACTGTCATCAACTCCACATGACTACTCGTGCTCCTCTAAGGTATCATTGTATGAACCCATGGACTTGTCCAACGAAGAGGCCTCATCCTAACAGACATAACGAATATCTCCCTGCTCTACCATTGTCATCTCCTCAGTGTCACTCAAGCATGAGTGGTCAGGTCCCCAAGGTTCTTTGTAGATGAAGCAAAGTTCCTTCCTCCTCATCTCATTCTTGTTGTATGAGCTCCTAAACCTGACCTGCTCCTCCCTAGTCAATTATCTCCTGAACAACCCAATGTTATGCTCAACCAACCTCTCAGCTAGATCATAAGTAGCAGATGAGACCAATTGCTCTCTCCTCCAGACAGACAACAATCGGGACTGCAACTCCGGACAAATGGCATCACAGCCTCTCATACATGAGGACAAGATGGACTGCATGTGTACTATGACTCTGTCGAGATGATGTTTCCTAATGCGAAAGAAGCATTGGAACATTTGTAGTATCAAACTGTCACACTCCAAATCAAATAGGATCTCATAACCATGCCTTCTAGAATATCAAGCTTCTTCCCAAAGGTAGAGCATGCACTGTTGTAAAAGTCTCGGAAATTTTCTATCATTAGTCTAAAAATTATGCTCATAACATCATCATTGTAAGGAGCTATTGGGGCGGTCAGTCTCATGATGTTACTGAGACACGAAGCAACCGAAAGTGTGACCCCTTCTGATCCAAAAATGGATCCTGGATAAACCTCTAAGTCTAAAAGACTTCATATAAAAGGTAAAAGGTGCCAAATGGCACAAATCCTTTGTAAATCAGAGGAAAATGAAAGTCGCAGGCTGCTCTCGAAAATAGTCTCATTGCAGAGATCTCTTCATTCTGGATCCAACGCAACTTGAATGGGCAAAAATGGACTTAGGATGCAGAAGTTATCGCTCAAAGAAGATGCCCTTTGTTCCTTAGAAAAAGAGGCAAAATCCTTTAAAAAGGCAAAAAACCCTTCAAAAGGGGAAATCACACTGGACTAGGGCAAAAGAGCGGATTTAAGTGAAAAAGGGAAGCCACCCCCGATCGTCGATCCCCGACATATCAGGTCGGAGGTAGCTATGCGATATAACATAAGGACTGGGCCGTGCAATACTACGATTGCCGAAATCGGCGGATCAGCATCGGCCGATAGGATGGGGCTTAAGGTGGGACCCCCTGGCCAAGCGACGTTGCGATCACCGAAATCGGCGGATCGATGTCGGCAAAGGCCATGCCATATGCACAAAACCCTGAGTATGTGCGATATGTGATTGCGATAAATCGCATCGCAATATCGCGTCGAAGCAGTACAATGGAGCGGAGCTACATATATATATGTGCGATGCGATGAAACTGGACCCGAAAGGGTTTATAAATGCAAATATATAATATTTCAAGTCCGCCTAAAGCCATTTTATGGGATTTTTCAATGTTTTAATTTATTGTTAAAATACAAAGGGGAAACCATGAAACATGGGCATTGCAACTTGCGATAGCGATTTCAGGTGGAACTGATAGGAAAATAGTGCAGATTTATGGATATTTGAAGTCCGATAAACAGAGTTTCTACAGATTTTTCCTGTGTTTAGTGTATTTTCCTATGTAAGCCAAGAATGCTAATTTTGGGGATTTCAAAGGCCCGATAGTCCCTTCCGTTACAGAAAAGGTGGCCACCATCCCTGAAGGCATTTAACAGTGATTGCTAATGCTTAGAAGAAGATTTGAGCGAACAGAGGTCGGGAGTCGAAGAGCCTGAAGGAGAAAACAAGCCAACCAGTGCCGATTGGCTTAAAAGCCATGAGTGTTAGAGATAGAGGTGGGTTGTTGCTAAAATAGACAATAAGCTAAGCCAAAGCAGGAAGCTAAGGCGAAAGAGGCAACGCAGAAGCAAAGAGAGCAGTCTTTGGAGTCACTTGGAGGTCAAGCGAAAATCCAGAGAGTTGTAAACTGATAGAGAGCCAAAGAAGCCAAAGCTGAAGAGCCAGAGTCGAAAAGCCAGAGCCAGAGCCAAGAGCTAGAGCGAGAGCCGAGAGCGAGAACGAGAGCCGAGAGCCAGAAAGCCAAGAGCTTCAAGAGCCAGGGGATAAAATGGTGTCTGAACCCACTGTTTCTGTGTAAAACAACAGGAGTTGAGCCAAGAGCTTGTAAAAAGGACTTATACCATAATCCCAGAGAGCCTAGTTGAGTTGACTAGAGCTCACGGAGACGTAGCCCAAGAGTTTTGGGTGAACTCCTAATTAATATTGTTGTTCTGTGTGTGTTTTATCTTGCATTGCCTCTGCTGCTTTATTTACTGTTATATGTATTTATATATCAGTTTAAGCACATTAAATTACAACACATAAACAATTTTAATAAACAACACTAGCATACACCTTTTGTTCAAGCACATATTTAATTCCGCACTGGTTAATCATAAAGACTTAGGAATAATTAAGCTTTGGAAGTGGGAGAGGTTCTTGTAAGTTAGACAAGAAGCCTAAGTGCCCCATTTTCAGATCCGGTGGTATCATTGCTTAAGATTGGTTAACTCTCGTGGTTTGATATGTAAGATTTTATGGTATATGTTAACATCAAGAGGTCTTGGCTTCACAAAGTGGTCGCACATCTGCTTGTCTTCCTGTGTGCAGAGACCATCGATTGGGAATTACAAAATGCCGATATAGAGCAATGGGTAATAAGGAGTAACACATGCGAAGCCTTTACTGCTGTTTCATCCACAAATATTGTTGCTTATTACAAGTTAACGGAGAAGGAGGAGAACTTTAATACTAAGTGGATGTCAGATTTCTCGGTGGTGACTGAGGACATCCTAAGATCATGGTGGCAAGAACCCTCTAAGTTCTAGGTTAAGGTTGATCAAGTTTACAAGACAAAGGGCCTGAGGAAGGTCTAACAACTCATGGTTGCGATGATGAACCGATTATATGGAAGGCCATATATTGATACCTTTCTCGGAACCAGGGTATCTATTATGTACATTGTTGCTACCAGGGACACTATCTTTAATTGGGCGAGCATTCTTACTTTATCACTAAAGACCAACATACAGGTAGTAAAGAATCCGGAGAGGGACCAACCATCAGAATTCTATATGGCATCATACATTTTAGACGTAGTGTGTGCAAGATGCCATTTTAACAGATGGAGCTATAATTAGACCCTAGACGTGTCAGACATTGTGCATCTTCATTACAAGGTCTTTTGGTACCCACGTTATAAAGGTATGCATGAGACCAACTCTAAATTATTCATCACTCCTTTGTATTAATTACTCTATGGAGAAGAGGCCCCATGCATTTTTAAGAGGATCTAAATAGACTATCACCATAGTGGTAGACTAATTCCTTATCAAGGAGGGCATCTTCATCAGAGTCTTTGGCTCATACAAACCTCCTAACGCTCTCCCCAGGTTCATGATAGACAAGTTGTTATTGCAAGAAGTTTGTTATCAGATGACTATAGGGTTCTCTAAAACACTGAATAAAGGCAAGAAAAAGACTTGGCCCGCCTTCCCTTTGACTATTGGGGCCTATACCATTGACAATTTTAAGGAAATGGAAGTAGAAGCTGAGGAGATGAAGGGATTCTACTTTGTGAACTTGAGTCACCATAGGTATGACCCCAAGGGGGTGGTGGCAACACATTGCAAGAAAGCATGCTCCAACTGGTCATACTTGAACAACAAACATTGCCATGAAGACAAAGTAAAAAATTGGTATAATGTTGCGAGGGAGCTAGGGCCAAGTTAGTAATAGGAAAAGGAGGACGAACAGGGTGAGTAGTCACAAGAAAACATAAGCCTGGAAGCTAGGATAACCTTCCTCAAAAGGAAGAAGGAGCAATAAAAGACAGGAGGAAAACATTAAAAACACAAAGAGGAAGCAAGACGAAGAGGAGATGAAAAGACAACAAGAAGATATCAACAAGAAAGCTGAGCTTGATCTCCAACAACACCAAGAGTTTGATATGCGGGTTGATCTTCCTCCGACAAATGTTCCTCCGTCCACCCCCATCACTGGTGGACACATGCCACTTAAAGAATTGGGAATTCCATATGAGGCAGAGAAAGAGGTGTTGGACCTCACTAGACTTACTTTTGACTAAGTTAATTGTAATATTATGTAGGAAAGGAGGAAATATTAAACCAGGAACCCTGCAAAACCACTATCTGTGTGATCCGAGTTGACTCAGCTCCCGGATTTAACCAATATCTTTTGCTTTTGTGATGTGATTATACTTGCATTTAAAATAGCATAAAGGAACAAATATGCATGATGTAAAGAAGAAGGACCATGACAATCATCAACAACATAAAATAACAAGATGTTGATAACGGAGTTCGTCCAGGAGGGACTACATCTCCGGGCCCGGTGTCAAGATGGTGTAGGCCGCTGCATTAAGTGCTGGAAAGAGTGATGATGTACATGCATGTGTTTTCTATATCATACAAGGAACATGCCCTCATGCAGGAGTGGCTCCAAGAGATGTTTCGTTGCAGGAACTCTCATTCAGAAAAAGACTCCTATCAATATGACCTAATTTCACATATGACAATAATGAGCATCCCGCCAACATGGCATCAAAGAGATCTCAATTCAGACATACATGGCGACAACCTGAGTATCCCATCAAGATGATGACAAAGGGATCTCAAACAAAATATGATGAATCATGACAACAAGTACATCCCATAGATGATTCCATGTCACATCAAGCAGGAATCATGAAATAAGTAAGAAAACAAGATCCCACATCAAACATCAAACATGGATCTATGCAACACAATGTATCTCATAGCAAAAAGAAGTATCTGAACACACTACATATACCTCACATCCTGGGGCCATCTCAAGAAAAGGATGTCAAACCGTTGAAACTAGTCGTACCATCAATATCGCGGCGTCGAATCTCATGGAATGACTGCTCGCGTGTTGAATGTTGACACCTACACTCCACTTTGAAAAGTGGTAAAAAATGAAATGATCAAATGGAAAATCTGGATGCACCATCAAATTTATGGCGTCGAATAGGGTAAAATCGACTGTCAAATTTTTGAATTCTGACAAAGTGAGAATTTGGGGCTTAAGGAATCTTTTAGATTCCCCTTAGATTCCTCAAAGATTACCTCCTCCAGGTCATCTAAAGATCTGTTGCTCAGATCAAAATTCTCTGGCTACGCCATTAGGTTCGTGTCATTGAGAGGTGTAGGATAGACATAAGATTTGTCCAATTTGGACACTGGCAAAATTTTGCCCTCCTCAGAATTTGGCTCAATCATGGTTCTACCTGTGCTTTTCCCGGATCATGGTTCCACCTGCAAAATAATAAAAAAATGTGTCTCGGTCCACGTGCACTCTCCTCGCTCCTCCATGTTGGGCGCACTGAAAAAATGATAGGTTTATATTGAAAAAGTTGGGTAGATAAAACAATGAAATTGTTTAGCGCATTAGTGAAATACGGAAATTGGTTAAGGGGAGGTTAGGGGATCAAATCCAGCCTCCCCAAAAAATCTGCATATATATAATTTTTTAGGCCACAGTTTGTTTGAACAACACGCAGTTACGTGTTTGGTGCGCTTAATGGAGCCATCGCATCAAATGAATACGACCGGAGTTCGTTTTGTTTTTTCATTGTTGATTTGAATAGGGTTGTGATTGGCGTATTAATGGTTGGTTGGGTCGGCCACGTGGCCGGGCAGGTTCGATTCCCACCGGCCCATATATGGTGTGTTATATAATAGAGGCGAAGCATGGGCTGAGTCCACCGGATGTGGCCCGCCCATAGCCCAAATACATTAATGCGGGTATGGTGGTAGTTGGGGCCGGCGGGGGTCATGGCCCGTCGACCATTTTTAATTATAATTTGTTTTGGGTCCCGGTGGGGGTGGCTGGGGTCATGGCCCGCCACTCGTTTATAAAATTTTTATTTTTTATTTTTATTTTTTTTAATAATAACATAATTTTTTGAGTTTGTCTAATATAGGGGATATTAGACAAATTAAAGATCCAACAAATTCACCCGCTTTCGGAAGCTAGGTTTCATGCCCTGGGGTCGGTAAAATTGTAATACACTTAATTCTAGCCCACAACCCAACTTTGATTGGATCGTTTTCCCTCATACGAGCTCGGATTTGAGTGTCGTTCACACCGTTGGAATCAGGGCAACGAGCACTTCGATCTGATGTTGGTCTGGGGGGCAATCTGACCACTTTGAATTTTGCCCCTTTCTGAGTCCTCTGGGACTTCTGCCTGGGCGTGGGCCAGGTCCACCGGAGGTGGCCCGCCCATAGCCCAAATACATTAATGCAGGTATAGTGGTAGTTGGGGCCAGCGGGGGTCATGGCCCATCGGCCATTTTTAATTATAATTTGTTTTGGGTCTCGGAGGGGGTGGCGGGGATCATGGCTCGCCACCCATGTTAGACAAATTAAAGATTCAACAAATTCGCCCACTTTCGGGAGCTAGGTTTCATGCCTCGGGGTCGGTAAAATTGTAGGACACTTAATCCTAGCCCACAACCCAACTTTGACCAAAACTTTGACTGGATCATTTTCCCTGATATGAGCTCGGATTTGAGCGTCATTCACATCGTTGGAATCAGGGCAACGAGCACTTCTATCTAATGTTTGTCTGGGGAGCAATATGACCACTTTGAATTTTTCCCCTTTCTAAGTCCTCTGGGACTTCTGCCTGTGTCTGGATCTACCTGGATCACTGTGACCACAAAAAAGGAGATCGTCTTAGATACCACTGTAAATCCCGAGATGATCGTTTTAGCCGGAACTGCCTTCATGACTACAACCAAGTTAAACGTTGGAAGGATGAGTAAGCATATTGTAGAGATCCAGGGCAAGCTCTACGCTTTTGAGCAAAGAGCTGCCAAAGCAGAAGAAGATAGGAGAGGGTTAGAGGAGGCGAATAAATCTCTACGCCTAGCCCACTAAAGCACGAAGGAGTTACAAGCATCCATCAAAGAAGAGGTAGAGACTCTAGAGGAGGCCATGGCTATAGTCTATGAGGAAATGTTAAAGATGCACTAGATTACATCTCCATTCCCAACCATACAAGCTGATACCAAGGAGAAGACAACCATGTTAAAATAAGCTAGCATAACTATTAACAACACACATGAGTGGACTAACAGATATTTGGAGGCACTAACAACTCTTCCCACAAAATATTGGATAACCACCCAAAATGAAAAGGTTCAGATTCACATTAATATCTAATCACGAGATAAGCTTGCAAGGTATGTGGACAGGGTTATGGCTTCATACAGGTATTTACCGAGTGGGTTGGAATCTGTAATTTAAGTGCATAGAGTTCCTTCCATCAGAGCAGTTAGAGAAATGAGGAAGCGGGAATAAGTACTACATGTAATTCAACCATTCCTCAATCCTTTCAAACATGCTTCCACTACAAAGAACTTACAACTGACGAAGGAGATTGTTACTCAACATGTGATAGGACCAGTGAGGATATATAACAAGGTAGTAACTTTGTCAAATCAGATCAAGGTCAAGAAGAGTGCTCTAATACAGGATGCCCTTGAGTGCCTTCACAAACACGATGAATAGTAGCAAAAGGTAGTCATTGTGGCTGCTGAGTACAACCTCTACAGCACATACCTTGTGAAGCAATTGCATGTGGATGTTCTTGAATTGTTATTACCAAATTATTAGAATAAGACCAAATTTGTTATGCATAGAAAGATAAAATAGAGTAGAGTCTAGTAGGAATATGGAAGGTCGTGCAGTAGTTCAAGAGTCACGGGTAGACCAAGAATCACCCTCTTTTCTATAAATATACCCTCATGACACATTGTAAATGACTTTTAGCTTTGGACTCATTCTCTTGTATAGGTTTGAGAACTTAGGATTTGTTGAAAATAGCAACAAGAAATGCTAAAAATAGAAATGTTATAAATATCATTGCTCTAAATAGCATTTCAGGTACCAGTGTTGGAAATAGAAACAAGGAATGATAAAATAGAAATGCTAAAAATAGTATTTCTATAAATAGCATTTCGGGATAGATTCCAATTTTAGTTAGTCCCTGAACTAAATTTGAGAATTAAAATTCGAATTTGATCTTAGCAGCTATTTCAAAAATAATTAATTAATTCATATTGAGTTAATTAGTTGGAGAAAATCAAACATGAAGTCTATGTGAAGACATGCAATAGTTATCCCTTTGATTGAGGAAGTCATCCCTTAATTAAAGAGATCAGGATGAGTTGTACTTTGAGTTGTAATTAGTTAGCTCAGTTAACTGTGTTAAGTCCAGTTAGATTAGTTCCAACAGTTTGTGGAACTGATTGTGAGTTCAGTGAGTTAATGCATGCATGCATGTAACTAGTGTTCTCTAGATAACTGAATATTCTCTCATGAGTAACTCATGCATGTTAGTTCAGTCAGAGACCCAATTGAGATCAGAGGATGGGACAATGTACTATCAGTTGGAGGAATTTTCCTATATAGGAAACTCATCCATGTAGAAGGAATTATCTCCTTCAAGATTGCGCAGTTATTTATGAGTTTGGTGAGTTGTGTGAGAGGTGAATTCACACAGGTGGCAGCCAGAGGATCCAGGAGAAACTGCACAAGAAAATAGGAGGCTTGGAGGACTGAAGGAAGGCATATGTTGTGTCTATTCAGTCTATGAGCGACATTGAGGGATTGTACTGAGAGCTGGATAACTTGTGATCTAAAGCTTTGTGTAATCCGGAGATATTTCCACTTGTATGATAATACAGATAGCGGGGTTTTTAGCTGAGGCTTTCCCCAGAGTATTCTTCTATGTTCATGTGTGGTTGATTTCTCATTCTCTGTTATATGTGTTCTATTTGATCATGCTCAAAATTGATTAAGCTTCCGCAAGTTTGTTTGTAGAAGTAGATAAAGTATTTTGCATTATCAGTTTGATCTACAGTGAGAATTTCTACATGGTATCAGAGCAAAGGTGATCAAAGCAAAGAACAATATACAAAGAAGGTAGAAGTTCGAAGGTTGAATTTCCTGATTATAGAAATCAAATTCTTATCACAGTTTGAGACTCGAGTATGCCTTGATCGCAGCTCGAATTATATAGCTTGGAAGGATCACATGGAAGCGGTATTAGAGGACAATGGTTTGAAGGACTTCATTGATCAAGAAGTCCCCAAGCCAGCAACAGCTAATGCCCAAGAATTGGCGGAATGGAAGAAATGTGTGGCTAGAGAAAGGAGGATCCTTTTGGAGGGAGTTCGAGACCACATTGTCTCGAGTCTTCATGGGAAGGAGACACCGTTCTCAATGTGGAAAACATTGAAGGATCTATATTAGAACAACATCGATCAGAGGAAGCTGGCGCTGAAAGACAAGTTTCAAAAAATCAAGTGTGAAAAGGGCGGCATGATCTCTACATATCTAAACAAGCTCACCACCTGTAGGGATGAGCTTGGAAGTGTAGGAATCACGACAGCCGATGATGACATGGTGAGTCTTGCTCTCCTCAGTCTTCCTAAGAGTTGGCATAACTACCAAGACTCAGTAAATGGAAGAGAGAAACTGCCAAATTGGGAACAACTATGATCGAATTTGATGTAGGAGGAGATAAGGAGAAGCACCAGAGATGGATCTTCATCAAAGCATGATGATGAAGAAAATCTAGCCTTAGTGAGTAATTCAAAGAAAGGGAAGGAGAAGGATTCTCATCCCAAATCGAGTTCTTCCCATGGTGGGAAGAATATTGAAAAATCAAAAGTGCGATGCTTTCATTGTCATGAGGTGGGCCATTATGCAACAAATTGTCCACTGAATAAATCCAAGAAGGGATCCTTGGAAGGATCAGAAGGTGAGGCACTGACCTCACAATTCGAATTGGATTTTACCCTCATCGCATGCATGGTTTCATCGATGATGGGTTGTGGTTGGTTTCTTGACAATGGAGCCTCATTCCACATGACCGGTGATAAGAGTTTGTTTAGTACCTTGGAGGAGAAAGACCTCTAGATACTCATAGAGATGGGTAATGATGCAAAGTATAGTGTCTCAGGAGTAGGCACGGTTATTTTTCAGAGGGAGCATGGAGCTCGCATTACCTTGATAGTGTGAAGTATGTGCCAGGACTGAAGAAGAAGTTGGTTTCAATCGCGATGCTGGAGGACAAAGGCTATGATGTAGTCTTCAGTAAGGGAAAGGTTTTCCTTAGACACATCACCACGAGATAGGTGAAGCAGATCGGTTCACGAGTCAAGAACCTGTATGCTCTTGAGGTTAAAGATGCATGCAAAGCCTTGAGGAGCAAGGAAACTGTGGGAGACTTGGTGGTTGAGAGGGAGAGTACATTACCTCTCAACATGTAGCGCTAAAAGAAGTCTTAGACAATTGTGAAGGAGCCACAATTGGTGAAGCAAATTTAGGAGGTTGTGGAGCAGCCACAACTGGAGAAGTTGAGAGGAGACCAAGTGGAGGCATCCACTCATGCAAAGGCCTCCAGTAGGGGTAAATTTTGAGCTAGGTGGGCAGAGGGATCACATGCATCCATACCTCTAGGTGGGAGGTGGGGCGATGTGGAGTGATAGTCCCAAGAAGGTTGAAATAGGGGTAGGATCCTTGAGGTACCCAGCCTCTTTGATTAGACCTTGCTACAGGAGCCCCGACGAGGAGTAGCAAGACTGGTTGAGTGGGTCGAGATAGATGCGGATGGAGCGACAGAGGAAGCTTCAACATCACAGGATGTTTCTAGCCCAATAGGGAGGTTAGTTGGGAGATCAGTTACATACTTCTCAGTAACTGAGTTGCAGTGCCGCAGTGGGCAACACAATGCAACATGATGAGAGGAGGTGCACTGCAGATGCAGTACTGGGAGACATGACTAGTAGTAGCATGGATGTAGCAGGAGGAATCAATGATTGATGCAATCAAAGATCAAAGTGACAGAGGTTAGAGCAGTCAGATACTGAAGAGCACAGAGGTGCAGAGTTTTCAGTCGACAGAAGCAACATCAGTTAGAGACTTTGATGATAGAGGCATCATTCTGATTCAGGTTGGATATATTTTTTTCTAGAGTTGCTGGAGCAACAACACTAGGGAGAAGTGTTGCATGCAGAACATTCCAAAGGTTCAAGATCGGGTTCGAGTTGAATGCCTTTCTTGTTGAGAGGGAGTGTTGAAAATAGCAACAAGAAATGCTAAAAATAGAAATGCTATAAATAACATTGCTCTAAATAGCATTTCAGGTACCAGTGTTGGAAATAGCAACAAGGAATGATAAAATAGAAATGCTAAAAATAGCATTGCTATAAATAGCATTTCCGGATAGATTCCAATTTTAGTTAGTCCCTGAACTAAAATTGAGAATTAAAATTCGAATTTGATCTTAGCAGTTGTTTGAAAAATAATTAATTAATTCATCTTGAGTTAATTAGTTGGAGAAAATCAAACATGAAGTCTATGTGAAGACATGCAACAGCTATCCCTTTGATTGAGGAAGTTATCCCTTAATTAAGGAGATCAAGATGAGTTGTAATTAGTTAGCTCAGTTAACTAAGTTAAATCCAGTTAGATTAGTTCCAACAGTTTGTGGAACTGATTGCGAGTTCAGTTAGTTAATGCATGCATGCATGTAACTAGTTTTCTCTAGATAACTGAATATTCTGTCATGAATAACTCATGCATGTCAGCTCAGTCAGAGACCCAGTTGAGATTAGAGGATGGGACAATGTACTATAAGTTGGAGGAATTTTCCTATATAGGAAACTCATCCATGCAGAAGGAATAATCTCCTTCAGGATTGTGCAGTTATTTCTGAGTTTGGTGAGTTGTGTGAGAGGTGAATTCACACAGGTGGCAGCCAGAGGACCCAGGAGAAACTGTGCAAGGAAATAGGAGGCTTGGAGGACTAAAGGAAGGCATATGTTGTGTCTATTCAGTCTATGAGCAACATTGAGGGATTGTACTGAGAGCTAGATAGCTTGTGAGCTAAAGCTTTGTGCAATCTGGAGATATCTCCACTTGTATGATAATACAGATAGCGGGGTTTTTAGCTGAGGCTTTCCCCAGATTATTCTTCTGTGTTCATGTGTGATTGATTTCTCATTCTCTGTTATATGTGTTCTATTTGATCTTGCTCAAAATCGATTAAGCTTCTGCAAGTTTGTTTGTAGAAGTAGATCAAGTATTTTTCTTTAGTATATTGCATTATCAGTTTGATCTACAGTGATAATTTCTGCATGGTATCAGAGCAAAGGTGATCAAAGCGAAGAACAATATACAAAGAAGGGAGAATTTCGAAGGTTGAAGTCCCTGATTATAGAAATCGAATTCTTATCATATCTCAAATTTCACCAATGGCATTCAACGGTTTGAGACTCGAGTATGCCCTTGATGGCAGCTCGAATTATATAGCCTGGAAGGATCGCATGGAAGACGTATTAGAGGACAATGGTTTGAAGGAATTCATTGATCAAGAAGTCCCCAAGCCAGCAACAACTAATTCCCAAGAATTGGTGGAATGGAAGAAATGTGTGGCTAGAGCAAGGAGGATCCTTCTGGAGGGAGTTCAAGACCACATTGTCTCAAGTCTCCATGCGAAGGAGACACTGTTCTCAATGTGGAAAACATTGAAGGATCTATATGAGAACAACAACGATGAGAGGAAGCTGGCGCTGAAAGATAAGCTTCGGAAAATCAAATGTAAAAATGGCGACACGATCTCTACATATCTAAACAAGCTCACCACCTGCAGGGATGAGCTTGGAAGCGTAGGAATCATGACAGCCGATGATGACATGGTGAGTCTTGCTCTCCTCGGTCTTCCTAAGAGCTGGCATAGCTACCAAGACTTAGTAAATGGAAGAGAGACACTGCCAGATTGGGAACTACTATGGTTGGATCCGATGCAGGAGGAGATAAGGAGAAGCACCAGAGATGGATCTTCATCAAAGCATGATGATGAAGAAAATCTAGCCTTAGCGAGTAAGGCAAAGAAAGGGAAGGAGAAGGATTCTCATCCCAAATAGAGTTCTTCCCATGGGTGGAAGAAGATTGACAAATCGAAAGTGCGATGCTTTCCTTGTCATGAGGTGGGCCATTATGAAACAAATTGTCCACTGAATAAATCCAAGAAGGGATCCTTAGAAGGATCAGAAGGTGAGGCACTAGCCTCACAATTCGAATTGGATTTTACCCTCATCGCATGCATGGTTTCATCGATGATGGGTTGTGGTTGGTTTCTTGACAGTGGAGCCTCATTCCACATGACCGACGATAAGAGTTTGTTCAGTACCTTGGAGGAGAAAGACCTCCAGATACTCATAGAGATGGGTAATGATGCAAAGTATAGTGTCTCAGGAGTAGGCACGATTGTTTTTCAGAGGGAGCATGGAGCTCGCATTACCTTGATAGTGTGAAGTATGTGCCAAGACTGAAGAAGAACTTGGTTTCAATTGCGATGCTGGAGGACAAAGGCTATGATGTAGTCTTCAGTAACGGAAAGGTTTTCCTTAAACACATCACCACGAGACAGGTGAAGCAGATCGGTTCACGAGTCAAGAACCTGTATGCTCTCGAGGTTCAAGATGCATGCAAAGCCTTGAGGAGCAAGGAAACTGTGGGAGACTTGGTGGTTGAGAGGGAGAGTACATTACCTCTCAACATGCAGCGCCATAAGAAGTCTTAGACAATTGTGAAGGAGCCACAATTGGTGAAGTAGCTTCATGAGGTTATGGAGCAGCCACAACTGGAGAAGCCGAGAGGAGACCGAGTGGAGGCATCCACTCATGCAGAGACCTCCAGTAGGGGGAAATTTCGAGCCAGGTGGGCAGAGGGATCACATGCATCCATACCTCCAGGTGGGAGGTGGGGCGATGTGGAGTGATAATACCTCCAGGTGGGAGGTGGGGCGATGTGGAGTGATAGTCCTAAGAAGGCTGAAATAGGGGTAGGATCCTTGAGGTACCCAACCTCTTTGATTAGACCTTGCTACGGGAGCCCTAACGAGGAGTAGCAGGACTGGTTGAATGGGTAGAGACAAATGCGGATGGAGCGACAGAGGAAGCTTCAGCATCAGAGGATGTTTCTAGCCCAACAGGGAGGTCAGTTGGGAGATCAATTAGTTACTTCTCAGTAACTGAGTTGCATTGCAGCAGTGGGCAACACGATGCAACATGATGAGAGGAGGTGTAGTGCAGATGCAGTGCTAGGAGACAGGACCAGTAGCAGCACGGATGCACTGGAGGAATCAGTGTGATTGATGCAGTCAGAGATCAAAGTGATAGAGGCTAGAGCAGTCAGATATTGAAGAGCACAGAGGTGCAGAGTTTTCAGTCGACAGAGGCAACAACAGTCAGAGACTTTGATGACAGAGGCATCATTTTGATTCAGGTTGGATATATTTTTTTTCTAGAGTTGCTGGAGCAACAACACTAGGGAGAAGTGTTGCATGCAGAACATTCCAAAGGTTTAGGATCGGGTTCGAGTTGAATGCCTTTCTTGTTTAGAGGGAGTGTTGAAAATAGCAACAAGAAATGCTAAAAATAGAAATGTTATAAATAGCATTGCTCTAAATAGCATTTCAGGTACCAATGTTGGAAATAGAAACAAGGAATGATAAAATAGAAATGCTAAAAATAGCATTTCCGGATAGATTCCAATTTTAGTTAGTCCCTGAACTAAAATTGAGAATTAAAATTCGAATTTGATCTTAGCAGCTGTTTGAAAAATAATTAATTAATTCATCTTGAGTTAATTGGTTGGAGAAAATCAAACATGAAGTCTATGTGAAGACATGCAACAGTTATCCCTTTGATTGAGGAAGTTATCCCTTAAGCAAGGAGATCAGGATGAGTTGTACTTTGAGTTGTAATTAGTTAGCTCAGTTAACTGAGTTAAGTCCAGTTAGATTAGTTCCAACAGTTTGTGGAACTGATTGTGAGTTCAGTTAGTTAATGCATGCATGCATGTAACTAGTGTTCTCCAGATAATTGAATATTCTCTCATGAATAACTCATGCATGTCAATTCAGTTAGAGACCCAGTTGAGATCAGAGGATGGGACAATGTACTATCAGTTGGAGGAATTTTCCTATATAGGAAACTCATCCATGCAGAAGGAATTATATCCTTTAGGATTGTGCAGTTATTTCTGAGTTTGGTGAATTCTATGAGAGGTGAATTCACACAGGTGGCAGCTAGAGGACCCAGGAGAAACTGCGCAAGGAAATAGGAGGCTTGGAGGACTGAAGGAAGGCATATGTTGTGTCTATTCAGTCTATGAGCAGCATTGAGGGATTGTATTGAGAGCTGGATAGCTTGTGAGCTAAAGATTTGTGTAATCTGGAGATATTTCCACTTGTATGATAATATAGATAGCGAGGTTTTTAGTTGAGGCTTTCCCCAGAGTATTCTTCTGTGTTCATGTGTGATTGATTTCTCATTCTCTACTATACGTGTTCTATTTGATCTTGCTCAAAATCTATTAAGCTTCCGCAAGTTTGTTTGTATAAGTAGATCATGTATTTTGCTTTAGTATATTGCATTATCAGTTTGATCTACAGTGAGAATTTCTACAGGGTCTTCTAGTGAATGCAAGAAGTAATGGTATATTTCCACTTTTGTATTTGATGGAGATCTTGAATGATGGTGCCATGGATATTATCAACTTAATGAATTGGAATTTCCTATGAACTTTGGCGTACTCTCTCTTCATGTGTCTTCCTGCGATGTGGGATTTCTCTTGCAACAAATGGATGGTATATGTTATGCATACCTTATGCTTATGTTGGTAAACTACTTTATTGATGTCGACATTATATCATTGTAGACCGTGTGTTTACTTATGGTTTATGTGGTTATTAATCACAAACATATTCATGTTTGGTGGTTTATCTCTTATGCGTGTGTGAATCTCATTTAAGGTCTTGGCAACAATAATTTATCTTGAGGTTTATGCTTTGTAGTTACGTTGTTGTTATTCATGGTATATGTTCTACTAGATATTTATAAGTTATTTACTTGCATTTATTGAAGCTCCATTCGTTCTCCTTTAAATGATACTCTCCCTTTTGTCCGAGGCAAACCTAAACCAACGAGATGGTAGCTATGCCTACATACCGGATGGGACTCCTAGTCCAAACAGTGTAAAGTGTGATTGGGATTCTGCACCAGGGTGATCCTCTAGCTGTTGGCAGTACATTCCAGGATGTCAACACCATTGTAAGGGCCGATCACCCCTTGCTAAAATGAGGGGTGACACGATTTATAATGACATTATGCAACATTGAATCCAATGGCATTGACACCACAAACCTATCCTTTAGAGTTAGTAAGGGCACATTGACAACAATGATATCACAAAGATGGACACTAAGACTTTAATAGAACTAGGCCTATGCCTAAGCATCCATAGATGAACACACTTAAGAATGGCATGCCATCCATTATTCAAAATTGACCTAACCACATCCACTACCCCTTTTTTAAAATCTTGGGTGTAACACAAACAAACCAAAAAGGCATGTTGATGCTTGAAACCAACAACACAAAATGACCACCCACAAAAAACTAAAACAAATAACTAGAATAAATAACACTATTATGGATAAGAGCACACAAAAACCTTGGAGGAACGCCTCAACCACGTACAAATTTAAACTCAACGAATGAGATGTTGGACAATGTAACTAGATTCGGTCTCCCTAATGACTTTTGTAATCATGACATTGCATATTTTATATAAAAAGAGTTTTTTTTTTTTTAATCCAAAAATGGGTTTCATGCTCAAAGTCTAGTTTAAAGCATGTTATTCATGCTTTTAAGGCTTGCATGTATTGTAGTGTCATTTGGACTTGTTGTAACAAAAGAAAGTCATTCTTTTTGAGTCTAGAAAGTTAATCTCTCCTCTAAGACCAAGTCGACTCTGCCATGGTGAAGTTGGCCTAGTTCGAATCCTCAAGAATACCATATATAGAAGGGACTTCGACTCATTTGGAGAGCACACACTCAAAAGTTTGATCTGCATCAAGATAAGAAGAAAGAAGAGTGAGAAAGTTAAGAAGAAGAAGGAGAAGTCTAAGTGAAGAAGAGGTCTTGGAAAAACATCTTTTTTTGTCCACACATGCAAAGTTGTTTAGGGTTTTTGTGTGAATTGCATGGACTGAAGTTGCATGCCGAAATTGTAGACTTAAAGTTGTAGGGCCAAAATTTTGACTGAAGCTATTTTGACAAAGTTTGACCCTCTTTGACTTTGGAAGACTTTCACTCGTTTGGAAGAGATCTTGTTGAAGGGCTGACTTGGTGCTTGGGAGGAACTTTGACTTTGGTCTTTGGGTGTTGGAAGTCTCATTTTGATTTGATTCTATAAGACGAGAAGTATTCTTTATGGGTTTTCCATTTGGAGGGGTTTTGCCCTTGCTTGGAGCCTATATCTTATGTACTTTTTCTTTTTCTTATCTCCACTGCTTTGGTAATTACTTGATGAAGAAGAAATGAAAAGTAAGAAAATGCAACTAATATCACAAGTAATTATCAAATAAGGAAAGTCAACTATAATCTACAAATACTTTAATTTTCAAGCATGAGAAAACATACTGATCATTCACAAACCAGTCAATGAATAATTAGAACAACATCCCTTCCATAAGTAAGAACACAAATGAACCCAAGAATAACCAAGTAGAGAAACCTTGAAACAACCACAGAGATCATGACAAAGATTAAGGAGGCACACAACATAAAGCACCCAGTTGAAACTAACCATAATATTCATAATCCTCTCATCATAATAACCAATATGAAGACATCTTTCCATTTGCAAGAATGTGGAGAAACTCTCAAATAACAAAGAATGCAAATAAACTCAAGAACAACTGCACATGCAAAGAAAAAGAAGGATGAAATGTATATTTACCTAGAACAACCTAAACATTCACAACTTTTGAGCTATAACATTCCCATCCACTACCATTGCATTTACCTCAACACCAATTTATTCTCACCACATTCACCACTAGAGATATGTGATAACCATGAAATTTCAAACAAATTTTACTATGTTGTAGTCTAAATGTGCTATGAATTGGTAAAGATTACCAAACTAAATTTAAATAATAACTTATCCAAATAAATAAAAAAATCAAAATGTTTTACATCCTCCTTTTTCCTAACATCTTCCATTAAAAAACATTACTACAACACATAAGAAAATAGCTCTATTCACCCATGAAAAAAAAGTTTAATTAATTAGTGAATAGCCTAAGTTCATAATAACCATGTTGCTTATTTCAACTTACAATCAAATAAAAATACCCAGTAAGGTGGTTGGAAAGATAGAACTCTACTCCATACTTAGGCGTGGACTAAAAATGGAGTTGTCTATAATGCTACTTTTATTGAGGTTAAATCTTGATTTGTTGCAGTTAAAATGGTTTTTTAACTGCATATTTGGATTCAGCACCCTGAAAAACTCTTGGGACGCTTTGATCGTGTAGAAACTAGCTATCAAACTTGCGATTCCAATAAATTGCTGCCGGATTTTGACCGAAAAAACCCATCTGAAAAGCTTCAAAAAAATCGCATTATAGACTGCACTAAAAATTGGTTTACGACGAAAAATGAACAATGCGATTATTTATTTATGTAGGTTTAATTTTTATCACTAAAAATAAAAATAATGGTCTATAAATAAGAGTGTAAGACTATAAACATCAATCTCATGAGCGGGTAAGAAAATAAGACCACCATTTGTTACCCTCTGCGAATCACCGTTTATGCTACTAGGAAGCAGATCGATTGGGATAAATTCATCCTCTTGGCTCGCATACAGCTTCCCTTCCAACATTCATCTCGATGTAAATTACAGTCACAGAACTCATCAAGCAATATGTCTCCAGGAGTGAAGCAAACGGGCAGTCAGAAGTTCGAATCTGGCCACCAAGATGTTGTGCATGACGTCACAATGGATTACTACGGGAAACGCATAGCGACCTGCTCTGCAGATCGGACTATAAAGCTTTTCGGCCTGAACGCCTCCGATACCCCAAGCCTTCTGGCCTCGCTTACGGGTCACGAAGGCCCTGTCTGGCAGGTCGCTTGGGCTCACCCAAAGTTCGGGTCCATGCTCGCTTCCTGCTCATATGACGGACGCGTAATAATCTGGCGAGAGGGTCAGCAGGAGAATGAATGGTCGCAGGTTCAAGTCTTCAAAGAGCACGAGGCCTCTGTGAATTCGATCTCATGGGCACCCAATGAATTGGGACTCTGCCTGGCCTGTGGTTCCTCTGACGGCTCCATGACCGTCTTTACATGCCGCGAGGATGGGTCCTGGGACAAAACGAAGATAGATCAAGCTCACCAGGTGGGCGTGACGGCAGTTTCATGGGCGCCGGCTTCCGCTCCCGGTTCCCTTGTGGGTCAGCCCTCAGATCCCATTCAGAAGCTCGTTTCCGGTGGGTGTGATAATACAGCTAAGGTTTGGAAATTTTACAATGGTTCTTGGAAGCTAGATTGTTTTCCTCCTCTTCAAATGCATACAGATTGGGTTCGGGATGTTGCTTGGGCGCCCAATTTAGGGCTTCCCAAGAGTACTATTGCTAGTTGTTCTCAGGATGGGAAGGTTGTTATATGGACACAGGGGAAAGAAGGGGATAAATGGGAAGGGAGAATTTTGAATGATTTTAAGATCCCCGTCTGGAGGGTCAACTGGTCCTTGACTGGAAACATCTTAGCTGTCGCTGATGGGAACAACAGTGTGACTCTTTGGAAGGAGGCAGTAGACGGGGATTGGAATCAGGTGACCACAGTACAGTGACAAATGTATGCTTCTTTTTACGATTTTGATTTCTTTTCGTTTTAGATTTTGTATTAATGTGCCAAACAGTGAGAACTCACCGGGTTTGTTGCCATATTTGCTTGCTAAAAGTTATTCGTTGTAGTATTAAGTATTGCAAATCCGTATGAATATACTAGGAGGTTCCTTAATCACGGCAGATAATTATGTCCTACTGTTGAATTTATCTTGGATACGTTGTAAAACTGTTCACATATATTACTATGCTATTGAAATTTGGCAGAGAGGTATCTTGTAGTGTAGATGTTTTCTGCTTGTTTGACTTGTTTTCAGTCAGAAGTGTTTTCCAGATGAGTTCTATACAGATCGGAAGTGAGTGAACGACAAAATGGATGAGGAAATTTAGAATGTAAGAAAATTTTACATGAAAAGATATAGATCAGCACCTTAATAGGGTTGATGCAGAGCCACAATATTGCTAACGTTATCTTTTGGGCTTATTAATTGTAAGGGAATTTGGTCCAGATAGAAACTTAGAACACAAGAAGAAAACATAAGAAAATATGAATAAACTCCTTCAAAGTAGGCTGTCCACTGTAATTATAGGCATCAGTTTTAGCCTTTAGGGCTATTAGTTCATGCCATTTTTTATTGTTAAAAGTTTTTCGTTGTAGTATTAAGTATTGCAAATCCATTTGAATAAACTAGAAAGTTCCTTAATCATGGCAGATAGTTATCTACTACTATTGAAGTTATCTTGCACATGCTGTAAAACTGTTCACAAATATTCGGTGTTCCACAGGGATACATCCCCAAGGGTGGGGTGCACACACCTCTCGCACCTGGGACGGGGGGATGCTTGGGGAAACATTCCCCATGTGCCCATTTTGGGATGACACAGGGAGATGTAGAGGGTGATGTTTCCCCATTGGGGGGGATGTGACTGCAAAAAGAGTGCTTATAGGTGTCCCCTCTCAAAAAGGGCTAGGTGTCCCCCCATAATTTTGCTTGAAAACAGTAATTTATGAGTGGGGAAGCTTAAAATTCAACCCTAGGGCTCTACTAATACTATGTAATTAATGGTAATGTTAACCAAAATTGACATTCAACCCTAGGGCCCTACTAATACTATATAATCAATAGTAATGGTAATTAAGTAAAAGAGACATTCAACCCTATGGCCCTACTAATGCTATGTAATCAATGGTAATGGTAATTAAGTAAAAGTGACATTTTCCTTCATTTTCATCATTTTACTTAAATTTTTAACGTTATCATAAAATGACTTAGAATGTTTGAGAGGTTCAAAGTTTATCAGATTTCATATGGAGAAAATATAATTTCATACCCATTCAAAATTCAGCAAACTTAACGGTTTTCAAAATTGGGGGGGGGGTGCAATGTTTCCATTGGATTCTATCAAGTTTGAGGGTTTGGAACTAACATTTAATCAAGAGCACCAAGCTCATAATCATTCCTTTTGAGGGGGGACATGCCCCCCTCAATTATGTCTAATAAACCTTAGAATTTAAAAAAAGTTAAAAAAAAAAATACATAACAAATATCAAAATCTAAACTAATTTGCAATCCCTAACTCACTCATTCGACTTACCAAGCTTACCTTTACTTGGTTTACCTCACAACACTATTTGACTTACTAGTTAACTGTTGCTTCTCCTCCCCCACTATGCTCCTTCAATGCTCGTTGTCCAGTTTTAATTTCAATTTTAACTTTTGAGTCTTGAGTCTAGACCTTAGACTGATTCTTTGACTCGTCACTCTTTACTATTTTTGAGTTAGAGTTATATCAAATTATCAATATACTATTATAGTCTTTAGACTTTAGTATCTACTATAATCTATTTTGCTTAGTACTAATTAGATTCTAGAATGATGAATGATGAATTAAATATTTAAATCATTGTGATTCTAAATTGATGAATGATGAATTTAATTTTTAAATCATTATGATTCTAGAATGATGAATATGGGTCAATGTATTTCATTATTGAATCTTGTGGTATATGGATGAATGAGATACGCATCAGTATGACTATTTAATTTGATTATTTTGTTTATTTTGTTTGTTTGTTTGTTTTATGTTGTGGTTCACGGGTGGCCGTTACATCCACAGGAAAATCTGGGCATATCAACCCTGAAGGGAATCTTTTTAAAGCCTGTTGGTCAGACTAGCAGGGCCTAACCCCAAGGGCGTCGAGGAGAATTGACCCTGTGACCTCCCGATTGGCAAGGCACTTAACAACGAGGACTTGACCAGTTGATCTAACCCTTGGGGTTTCAATGTATTTATACTTTCATGATTGAATATGTATAGTTTTCTTAAAACTCAACTATCTAATCTCTGAATGTTTACAAAGCAAAACGTTGCAAATTGAACTTTAACTTTAACCCGCAAATATACTGAGTTTACTAACTACCATGCAACAAAGATAAGGAACAAATGAAGACAAACACACCATAAAACCATAGACAACAAATTTATGCAGGAAACCCCAATTGGGGAAAACCTGTAATCTTGGTGTTTTTATTATTTTGCTTAGCAAATCTTCATAAAAAATGATTCCAACTGTAAGGGAAAATCTTCCCTTTTCTTTGCCAATCCTTTGCGCACTTCACACCAACTCGGCCTCTCTTTTGCGTACTGTATGAAATTATGAATTCATACAACCTGTATGACCCCTTTTGCACATTGAATGCGGCCACTGGAAGAAGACTATGCTTGCTGGAAAAGATTTGAGGTTGGATCGACCTCTCTATCTGAGCTAATTTGAAGCCCTAATCGCTGAATATAACTCTTTGTTGAGTCGAACACCAAGATATATAGTGCATGATGGCCAAGTTCTGCGCCCTTTGCCCCTCTTAGAAGTCGACATGGGCCCACCGCTGCCACAAAGGGCTGAGATTAAATCTCCTTGGATAATTGAGATCGCTCTAATTCTTGACTATAGGAAAACTTAAATTCTCCTAAGTCAAGGAATAAATAGAAAAAGTAAATTTGTGCCTTGGCCCCACTTGTGGGTTCCTCTAGTTTGAACCCTTCATCCTCTAACTCCATTTAACACTCCTTAGAGAGGAAGGTGTTCTGAACTACACCTAGTTTGTCCTTGAAATGTACAAAGCTCCCTCTAGGCAAAGCTTTGGTCAATATGTCCGCTGTTTGCTTTGCTATAGGAATGTACTAAAGTTTGATCTTTGTCCCTCTGAACACAATCTTTGATATGGTGGTACCAGATCTCGATGTGCTTGGAGCTACCATGGAACATTGGATTGTCAGAGAGCTTAATGCAACTCTAATTGTCGCAATGTATCACCGTAGGCTCCGACCTCTAACTGAAAAGCCCAACAAACAACTTCCTCAACCAGATAGCCTCACAAGCTGTCAGGTTGGCAGACATGTATTCGACCTTGGTTGAGCTCAGTGCCACTGATCTTTGCTTCCTGTTGAACTAGGAAACAAATGATGACCCGACATTGAAGGTACAACTTGAAGTACTCTTTCTATCTGTGGAACCCCTTGCTCAATATGCATCTGTGAAGCCTTCCAACTTCACTCCATCAACTTGTCTGTACATCAAGCCATAATCCATTGTGCCTTTGAGGTACTTGAGAATATTTTTTGCAGCAACCCAATGCACTGTAGTAGGCTCAACCATTAACTGACTCAACTAGTTCAATGCATAGAAAATGTTCACAAGATACATCAACAACCCAATCAACTGTTTGTAGAGTGTAGCATCCATTCGCTCTGCTCTTCTAGCATCTACCTTCCTCCAGTTTGTCACAAGAGGCATGGCCATGGGCTTGCAATCTTGCATGCGAAACCTCTTGAGAATCTCTAGAGCGTACTTTCCCTATCCCACAAAAATCTTTCCATCTTCCTTCCAAACCTCCAACCCAAGGAAATAGTGCGTGAGACCTATATCTTTCGTGTCAAACTCTGCTAGAAGATCCTTCTTTTAGTTGTTGATGAGCTTCTCGTCCCCTGTTAGTATGAGGTCATCTATGTACATCAAAAGAATGGGAGGCTGGCCCTGAACCATAATGTAGTACAGGCTAGGGTCAATTGCAATCTTGGTGAAGCTCAATCCCATAAGATAGCTGTCAATGCGAGAGTACCATGTTCACGGGGCTTCCTTAAGCCCATTTAGAGCCCTCTTGAGCTTGCACACATGCGTCTCCCTACTATGTGCCTCAAACCCCTTTGGTTGCTATATGTATGTCTCTTCCTCAACAACTTCGTTAAGGAAGGCAGTCTTCAAATCCATTTGGTGGATCATCCACCCCATTTGTGCTGCAAGTGCTATAATGGTCCTAATGGACGAATAGCGCGCCATGGGTGCAAGGTCTCGTTGTAGTCAATGCCCTTAACTTGAGAGAATCCTTTGGTTACAAATCTAGCCTTGTACTTCTCCACGCTCCTGTAAGCTCCATGCTTAATCTTGTAGACCCACCTGGATCTAATCATAGATCTACCCTTCGACCTTGGCAGAATCTCCCAGACATCGTTCAGCATGATGGAAGAATACTCTTCCAACATTACATCACGCCAAACCTACTGAGAAGCTGCCTCCTTGTAGTTGTAACTAGAAGGCTTTGAATCTAAATCCTCAGCCACCAATGCTATATAACTTGTGTATCTCTGTGGCTATTTTGCTCTGCCTGAATGTAGAGCTAGGTGACCCAACCCTGTCCCGAGCCTCTTGAATCAACTGATCAACCCACCTCAGCTTCCTTCTGCCTGTGTTAGGTGTCACTATTGGAATGTGCCTTGCTCGCTTCTTTCTCTCCTCCTGCTCCTGTGCTGTCTCCTCAAGTAATTGTTGTAGGACTTACGCAACACTGGCTATGTCGTGGCTTGAGGGGTAGCTGAGCCTATTGCTTAGAAGCCTGCAACTCCTCCACCTGTGTTGTAGCCTTGCTCACGCTCTAAGGACTTGCTAAGAGCCCTTTCCTCCCTAAACTTGACATTACGCCTGATAACTGTCTTCTTCAGTGTTGGTATATACACCTTGTATGCCTTGGAAGTCGCATTGTAGTGCATGAAAATGCCTTTCTCTGTTGTAGGCTCCAGCTTCTTTCGGCTCTCTAAAGGCACGTGGCAGTAAACCAGACTGCCAAAAAATTTGGAAGTGAGAAACATCTGGCTTCTTGTCAGTGAATGCCTCCTCTAGTGTAACTCATCCAAGCACCTTATGTGGACTCATGTTCTGCAGATAAACTGCAGTGTTGCATGCCTCTGCCCAAAGAAACAATGGCAATCCCTGGTCATGCAACATAGCCTTGGTCGCTCCAATAATGCTCTTATACTTGCACTTTGCCATGCCGTTCTGCTGAGGGTTATAGGGTGTGGTGAGCTCCCTCTTGATGCCCTCCTTGGCAGACAAATCCTTGAAGACATTGGAGATGTAATCCCCTCCGTTATCTGATCTCAGTGCTTTGACCTTCTTTCTTGTCTAGTTCTCCACCAATGCTTTCAACTCTTGGAACTTCAAGAACACTTGTCTTTCTTCTTCATGAAGAAGATCCATGTCTTCCTCGAATGGTCATCAATGAAGGTGACATACTACATTATACCATGAGGGATGAAGAAGAGAATGTGTTGGACACCTAATCCTAAATGGGTTAGTGTGGAAGCTGAATAGACAAAGTAGTCCAAGAGACCTTGGGATGTGAAACCCAACGGTCACAACAATGTACTATAAATGTATATCTCCTGTTAATAAAAATGTATTCTCATGTTTATCTTTCATATTGTTCTGGCTGCCCATGTGTGTTTAACATGGTATTAGAGCGGGCGATTGTTGGTCCTGCTCCAATCCGAGCCACTTGTTTTGTGGTCTCTATATATATGTCAGTTCTGCCCATTACCTGTAGCGCTCCATTAATTCTGTCTGCCATACCTGCGTTCTATCTGCCTCACCTGCGTTGCCCTGACATATTCTATTTATGATTCCTGCGCCCTGTTCAGTTGAATACGCTCAATACGCTCAAACTTCATAAACGTTTTCTCTGATCACTGACCATCCGTTTGAAAGCGTTGAGTGCCTGTCTGAAATATCCCAACATTTGGTAATACATTCTGGACGTTGCCAGAGGCGTTGGAGGATTTGTCAGTAGGCATTGGAGGCAGAAGCTTCCTTTAGAAATCGATGGAACGATTTTCCTAATCTCTGTCTCGCTAATGCGCGCCTGAGTGTGCTGTTGAGAATGACGCATTCTCTTTCGTTTGAACGCAGATAGAGTCTATCCGATTGCTGGTAATTTCAGACCTGGTTTGGATGAGTCGCAACTGAATTTCATAGACATTTATGTATTCATCACTCACCAGAAGTAGGTGTATCTGCTATCATCTGAATGTCAACATTTATAAAAGAAATATTTATTATGTGATTGTATTTACGCTGCCATCGAAATCCTTTGAACCATGTTCATATAGTTAGAGCATGCAATAGCGGTGGATACCTCTGGAGACTACGAAGAATTGCTGCTTACTTTGATAGGCAAACAACAATCCTAAGCTCATTTTTTCTCTGTCAGTCAGGGAACCTCTGTTAGATTAGTTATATATAGTTGATCATAACGGTCACAGAACTCTATCTGCTATCTATAAGCTAGAGTTTTATACATTTTGCGGAACAAGGATCATTTGTCTGCTGTATTTAAAGGCTGACTTATATGGTATCTCTGCGTGGTCATGAATGCTTATTAACGCCGTGGTATTGAATGGTATCAACATTTTATGTGAATGGTATCTCTGCGTGGTATTGAATGGTATTAAATGGTAACGTTGTCCCATTTTAACGCAGCGTTTGAATTGTCTAGTGGTATCGGACATTCTAGATCATAGCATCCGTTTAAAAACTCTTGGACTCCCGCGACCTCAGGGATTTAGTTGCCTCGAAATTCACGTGTTTGGAGACCACATGCTGCAGATGGCGATGCAATACTGTCTGGATGGCAGTGGAATACGAAGACAACCATTCTTTTAATGAAAGAGATGAATCGAGCGGAGGGAAGCTTTGAATTTTGTTCCTGTACATAGACGACATGCATTTATGCTTGTAAGATAGACCAAGGTTTCCTGAATAAAGGTGGACAACTTGAAAAGATTCAATGCTCATGTGAAGTTTGAAAACCAGATGAACCTTCGATTGTCTAAGCATAGGCAAGATCTCTGCGAATATCTAAATGGTTTGAAGTTCAAACCTTCAACTGATTTACTTTTTTAGAGAAGACAAGTATCTCCATGGCAGATTCCTTCGTTATTTTATATGAACAAGGTTGCTTGCATGGACTTGAAGGGGACATCGATTCCCATTTTCTTTTGTCAGTTTCTGATGTTAACTGAGCAGTTTCTGTAGAGAAAGTTGAACATAACGCCTTGCCAGTGTTCTTCATTTGAAGCTAGATAAGTTCAAGCTACCAAAACATAAAATCAAATTTTATGTTTCAGTTAACAGGTGTAACCGTGTTTGGTTTCATGATTCTAAATGCAAAGTGACGAGTGAAACACCTCCCGCTAGAATTGTATAATTTATGACTCTGCTGCCTGAAGCTTTTCCTGTGGAGAACCGAGGGAAGATCATTGCTTGTCGCATGGTTTCTAACTTCATGTTCTTGAAATGCGTAGATGGTTTGGGGAACTCGTTCTCTGGGTTGGTGCTTGAGAGATAAAGATCAAATCTGGGCCATATTGCTGGTGTACAAAGTCTGTGTCTATGTGAAGAAAGAATCGAAGAGCTGAGCTAAATAACCAGGTTCCATCAGCCTATGCTCCTTCTCTAATTCACTGTTATTAAATGCCAGAAGTTGCGTACTTTTCATAACTTATTTTCTTGTGGAAAAGAATTCGACGTGAGTGGAGAACATAGTGGGGAAGCTCACCAGCCTCCCATTCCAGCAATGCAAGCATAACATATCCACAGTTGATTGCTAACCTTCAGGTCCCGCTAGAGGCATGCTTGTATTTGTCAGCGGCAGCCTGTAGTTGTCCGGGGAACAACATCAGCTGAAGTTCAGTCAGATGTTTCATTTGATGCCTATGCCAGCAGCAAGCTACTATGTTTTTAATGATATATTCCGGCTAAATTATGCATAACTATGTTGATTAGTCTACTTTGGGGAATAAGTTTTTTTGGATGGCAGTTTGATAAACAGCAGGATTAGGTTTGGAAGAATTTTTGGTTGAAAGTTCTACTAGAATGGATGGATTATGGATTCTTTTTGTCATTGTAATGAGCGAACACGTTTTTCACCAGTCATGATATTGTGAAGGTTGTACACTGAATGGAACTTGTCTTTAGTTACATTGATTAAATTTAGCAGGGGAAGCTATTTATGATTATTCTCAGGTATTATCATTAAAAAAAAAGTGATAACGTCCATGGGCTTCTTTATGGTTGATCTTTAAAGACGAAGAACCCTTCAAATTGATCTTATTGCACTAAGCTGAGTATCTGACTGCTGCTCATGATAGCGCTAAGGGCTACTAAAATTTGATGCCTTGAATCCTTGCGGTCTTTATTCCAGACTTTTATACTTGAGAGATGACATTGAGATTAATTTGTATAAGGTATTTTCTGTGGTTGTTTGGGAAAAGTTCCAGTTAAAAGAGGTCGTGTTTCCACCTGTGTAAATTGTTGGTTGAGAATCTTTCTAGTTGAGTCTCATCAATAGTGCAGAAAGGGGCTAATTCCCTTTAGTCTCTTTATTGTACGAATCACCTTTGTTGTGCGTCAAAGGTTCCAACTGTTGTGTTCACACCAATATTCAATCCAAGTTCCAAGCAAGTTTGCAATTGCTGTTGCCCCAGTTGTGGTATTAAAACTCATTATAGTGCATTCGACTACTGCATAAAGAGTTTGGTGGGCTGATTGTAATCTTTTCTGTTGCACACTGATCATTTGCTGACATTTATAAAGGATATTGTTGTGTATTGTAAGTGGATATTACTTTTCTGCATTAATTAATAATTGTGATCAATTTTTAAGGTGTAAATCTGACATTGAAGAAAAATGGCTAGAATCAGTGAAGTATTAGAGTTCATGAAAACTCTTATACAATCTACTGTTGATGACACATTACAAATCAGCAAAGGATCTCTCTCAGAAATTCAGACATGTCTACAAAATGCACAGGAAAAGATTGATTTTTTGCAGCTTGAATCACAGCTACAGCAAGAAGAGCTACATCAAAATAGACATCATTCTGAACCTGTTTTTGTTCAGAACATTGAGACAACCACCCATCAGCAACAACTCAATAATGTTACAGTTCATTCAAATAAAGCAACAGTTATACATGCAGATGCAGAAAGTCAGTCTGCACTTCCCAAGCCCATCATTAGATCTTGGGAACAACTTGTCCACAACAAGCACAGAACCGGTCTTGGATATGACAAGGACTTGTCCTTTCATATTCCAGACTACTTAAAGCCCATTCAGTTTCAGAGTGCTGGATTCATTCATGACAGTTCACCTGCTCCTCATGATAGTTCAGTTTCAGCTGTTCCAGACTCTGCCCCTCTTCCACAACAACAACAGAGTGAAATGCCAACACTTTGACCGAGTTGGCCATCTGAAAGATCACTGTTTTGATCTTCATCCATGTAAGCACTATCATAAAACCAGTCATTCTTCAAACAAATGCTTCAGAAACAAACGTCCTGCAAGAACAAAGATTTATCTTGGATGTATCGCTTCTTGGCAATGGGCATCAACAGCCAAGGAGATATACCAAACACATGTCAGAACTTGTTCCACAGTATTGAAAAGTCTTGCAGTTGAGTTTTCTCCATCATCTCACCTTGTATCTGACGGGGGGGCAATGATGGTCATCTACAAGCTTCAAAGCCACATCAAACGAGCCTGAGCCACAACCTGCTACACCAGTTTCAGGGTTGTAGCCAGAGACAAAGATGCCCGTGAACATGCCTTCAGTTAGCAATCTGGGACACTTCCTCTAGCAGAAGACTTCAGCTTCTTGCCAGCTTTGGAAGAATTCCAGGAACAAAATTGAGAACACTTCCTCTGGCAGAAGACTCCAGCTTCTTGCCAATTTTGGAAGAGTTCCAGCAATTGCATTAATCATTCCAGAGTTGTTGGTCATCCTTAAACCATCACAGGTTGAGACTTCCCTTTTCAGGTTGAAGTTCTCCCTTTTATGCGGGGTGAGACCTCCCTTTATTGGTTGAAGGTTTCCCTCTTCAAAAAAATAGGAGTACTTCCTCTAGCAGAAGACTCAGCTTCTTGCCAGTTTTGGAAGAGTTCTGGGAACTACACTAAGCGTTCCAGTGTTGGTGGCCATCCTTAAACCACTGCCCTTTACACCAACATTTCATAGAGCACATTCAGCCTAGTGTTGCCATGCATATTTGCACATTTTGTATTACAACTCTCTCCTTGGACTCATACATAACCCTTCAGAGTAAGGGGGGGAATGTTGGACACCTAATCTTAAATGGGTTAGTGTGGAAGCTGAATAGACAAAGCAGTCCAAGAGACCTTGGGATGTGAAACCCAACGGTCACAACAATGTACTATAAATGTATATCTCCTGTTAATAAAAATGTATTCTCATATTTATCTTTCATATTGTTCTGGCTGCCCATGTGTGTTTAACAGAATGGACCACATACATTTTAATGAACCAAGATTAAGATGCCCTTGGCTTGGTTTTCGCTGTTGGCAAAGGTCGTCTTGGCATACTTGCCAAGTGTGTAGCCCTTGCACATGTCATGTTGATCCACGTTGCATTGTGGCAACCTTGTGGCTATCTCCCTGAGGATTTTCAACGCTCCATGGAGTAAATGACCCTTATGCCCATATCTGTAGAAAGTTTTTGTGTCTTGTAGCCCCACTGATTTCGATTTGTTTTTCTTAGCATGCTTAATGCCCACATCCCATGGCTATTTTGTTGAGTTAAACCTAAATATAATTTTTCAATTAAAACCCTTGAGACTACCACTATGTTTTTCACTTTCATTTTCAGTTGATAAAATATTCATAAGCATGCACACAAATTTTTGGACACTTATTTTTGGTCAACACGACCCTGGAAAAACCTCGAAGGGAAAACTAGTTTGAAGGAGGATTTTATTTTCTTTTATCTCAGAGAATTTATAGCATTAAATATGCATCAAGGGTACTTATCTCCCTCCTTGAAGTTCGAACCAACTCCTATTGACCCCCTCTTATGTCTCCCCCTTCATTAATGAGCCTCCCTAGTCACTTTAATAACTTTTTGTATGATGTACCTTTTTCTCATAAAGTCACTTTAATATAATAAAGTACAATGTACTTTTAGAACCTCATAAAGTGACTAAAAAGTCGCACGAATTTAATCATTAATGACCTCATAAAGTCACACTAAAATGGTAGGTTCACATGTTTTCCTAGGCTAAGGCAAAAAAGCACTAGGGAACACCTCGGTACCCTTTTCAATACTCCCTCTTACTGAGGAAGGTGTTTCTCACCACTTCCATCTTGTCTTTGAAATAAACATGCTTAGCCCTTGGCAAGGACTTGGTGAAAATGTTTGCAACCTATTCATCAGTGGATATGTACTCTATCTTCACAACTCCTCTTTGAACACAATCCTTGATGAAGTGGTACTTGATCTCAATATGCTTTGACTTGTCATGAAATATTGGATTCTCCGTGAGTTTAATACAACTTTGATTATCACAGTAAATTGTAGTTGGTCCCAGCCACTGACCAAATATGCCACACAACATTTTGCAAAGCCAAATAACCTCGCAACTGGCTTGGCTAGTTGCAATGTACTCAACCTTTGCGGAACTCAGTGCCACTAATCTTTGTTTCTTGCTGAAACATGACACCATTGCCAAACCCAACATGAAACAACATCCAGATGTACTCTTCTTGTCACTAGCACTGCTTCCCTGGTCTGAGTTTGTACAACCTGTCAACTTGATTCCATTCCCTTAGATATAGTTCAACCCATAGTCCACTGTGCCCTGTAGGTAGCGCAACACATGTTTCACAGCCACCTAGTGCACCCTCCTGGGCTCCATCATATACTGACTCAAAATGTTGAGTGTGAAACAAGTATCCGATATAGTGTTGACTAGATACATTAATGAATTGATCAACTGATGATATAAAGTGGGGTCTACCAACTCAAAATCAAAAGTATGCAACTTTTTTTCAGTTGGTAATCATCAGAGTGGCCATAGGCCTGTAGTTCTCCATATGAAATCTTCTCAGTATGTCCCTTGCATGCTTGCCCTGGCCCAAGAAGATATGCCCATCCTCCTGTAAACCTCCAACCTAAAAAATAATGCATCAATCCAATATTAGTCACCTCAATCCTCCCATGACCTCCTGCTAAGGAGCTCCTGAAGGCCCTCCTCAAACATCACATCTCGCTTGAAGACAACTTTCCTTTTGGCTGGAATATATATGCAATGGGCCTTGCAGGTCTTGCTATAACTCACAAAGATGTCCTTCTCTTTGGTAGGTTCCAACTTTTTCCTCTTCTCCTCAGGGACATGTGAATAAGTAAGGCACCCAAAATTCTTGAAGTGCCCAATCTTAGGCTTCTTTGTAAAAAAAGCCTCCTTAGGAGTCTTACTCCCTAACACTATGTGGACTCTTCTTCTGCAAATACACTACAGTGTTACAAGCCTCAATCCATAAAAAGAAAGGTAGCCTCTAATCATGCAACATGGCTCCTGTTGCCCCTACTATGGCCTCGTTCTTCCTTTCTGCCACCCTGTTCTACTGGGGGTTATATGGTATCGTGAACTCTCTCCTAATGCCTGCTCTTCTACAAAACTCCATCTCATTGGAGGTATACTTGTCCCATTTGTTTGTCCTCAATACCTTGATCTTCTTCCTTGTTTGGTTCTCCATAAGAGCCTTAAACTATTGGAACCTCTTGAAGACTTGATCCTTGGACTTCATAAAGAAAATCAAAGTTTTCTTGGAGTAGTCACTAATGAAAGTCACATAGTACTCATATTCACTCAATGATACAAAAGACATAGGACCACATACATCAAAGTGAATCAACTCAAGGATACTTGCTACCCTGCTGTCACTGCTCAGGAAAGGAGTCTTAATGTACTTTCCCAAAGCACACCCCTGCACACATCATGATGCTCAGTATTGAAATGTGGTAATCTTGTAACTGTCTCCCTTGATGCCCTAAATGCTCCATGTTGTAAGTGGGCCATCCTCTTATGCCATAACTCACACAAATCATTGCTGGTAGTCGTAGACACCAAGGCTCTGGTAGGCTGAAAAATGAACCTGTAGAGTCTCCCATGGCAGACTCCAATCACTCTAGTAGAAGTGATACTAGATCCCTTTGGATACATAAGTACCTGTCCATATCAGAACACCACTACATATCCCCTGTCCTCAATACTAGACACTGAAATCAAGTTCTTCTTTAGCCCTGGAACATATAGAACCTCTATCACTTTCAAGGGAGGTTATGGCACCTTCTGAAAGGATACAATCCTTACATCTGCTGCTTTGACCTTGGAATTATCTCCAAGCACCACCTCCAAATCTATATTAGTCTTTGTAAGATTTGTAAAGTGCTCTCTGACTCCAGTCATATGGAAAGATGCTCCATTGTCTACAAACTAGACACTAGAGGATGTAACACTAGTGGCAAGACTCACCACAAAAGCAAACTTCGTGTCAAATTTGGTGGAAAACTCATCCACCTCGGCTGATGCTGCAATACCCTTCTTCTTCCCCTTCTTATTGGGACATTGAAATGCATAGTGACCCATCTTCTGACAAGCAATGCATCTCACTTTGCTCATGTCCTTCTTTTTGCCCTTAGTTGCGAGGGGAACATTCTCTTCCTCATCAACTCACCTTGGTGACTGCCACTCTCGGTACTCCTCCTAGATTAAATCATCTTACATCTTTCTCTAATCTGGAAGATGCTCTCTAGCAACGATGGCATCTATGAGTCCATCCCACTTCTTGGGAAAACCACTCAGTGTCGTCCTGATCAACAGTCATCAGGGATAGCCTCTCCCACTGCAGCCAACTCATCTCTCACTTGTGTCATCTTGGTAAGGTATGAGATTACTGTGTCAATCTCGGTCATCCTTGTGTTTCTTAGTTTCTCATGCAACACCATCTTCCTATTCTCATTGGTGCTCTGGTAAAGTGTAATAAGGCACTCCCACATCTTATAGGCAGACTTTTTCCTTGATACATGAGGTATAAGGTGGTCTTTGAATGCATCTAGAAGGATCCTCTTAGCCTTCACGCTTGTTGAATTCTGCCAATTGAACAAGATCAATAGGTGGTTGTACTGCACTCTCTATGATATCCCACAACTCAAACTCCTCAAGCAACAAGACTATTCTCTGCTTCTAAGGACTACTATTTTCAGCCCCACTCAACCTATCTTCCACTCTCAAACCATTGGCCATCTGAAGCTCTCAACCAACACAACTTCTCAACACTGAAAATGAACAAACACTCTCCCTCTCAACCACAAATCTCTGGTATCTAGGTTGGTTTATGCTTGCTAGTCACACTTTACCAATTGTAGGTTCACTTGTGCTCTGATACCATGTAGAATTTTTTTGTGTTATGTAGCCCACCTAGTTTCAAATTGTTTTTCTCATCATGTTTAATGCCCACTTCCCATGGTTAATTTTCTGAGTTAAACATGAATATAAAATTGCAATGTAATAAACACTTCAGACGACCACTACTTTTTCACTTTTACTTTCAACTGATAAAAAATTCACAAGCATGCATATAAATTTTTGGACACTTATTTTTGGTCAAAACGACCCTGGATAAACCCCAAAGGGAAAACCAATCTGAAGGAGGATTTTATTTGCTTTTATCTCAGAGAATTTACAACATTAAATACACATCAAGGGTACTTATCTCCCTCCTTCAAGTTTGAAACATCTCCTAGAGAATCAAACTGCTTTTTAGAAATTTGTGCCACAAATCAGACAATTTGACCCCTCAAATTCTGTGCTACTGTTCAACACACAGGCCCTCAAAATTCGTGTTGTTAGCCTGGAAAACTGTGCAAAATCTTCCTCAAAATCTGTGTTGGAAATGAGTGGTATACTCTTACCCTTCCTCAATTTGCATGCTGTACTCTCTAGCCTAGGAATTCGGGCCTGTGAGTATGTTCTCCTTGCTGCAAATGTCCTCTCATTCAGCAAACTCCTGCTATCTCAACCTTCTCTGCCTCGTCCTTTCCTCTTATCCTCTCCAGCTTTGCACATGAAGAATGAGAGCCTCATTTGCATTTTTCCTCCTTTTTAGTCTCATAACGATGAGAAGCCCTATCGCTAAGATCAAGGGCTGAGATTAGATCTCAACTTCTCTTGATCAAAGGTGGAGATCTAATCTCCCATTGACCCCCTCTTATATCTCCCCTTTCATTAATGAGCCTTCCTAGTCACTTTGATGACTTTTTGTACCATGCCCTTTTTTTTCTCATAAAGTCACTTTAAAAGGAAAGTCACTTTAATATAATAAAGTACAATGTACTTTTAGAACCTTGTAAACTGACTAAAAAGTTACACGACTTTAATGACCTCATAAAGTCACACTAAAAGGGTGGGTTCACATGTTTTTTGAGGCTAAGGCAAAAAGCACTAGGAAACACTACCTTTTTCAACAATAGCTCCCCAAGGTCTCAACCTTGCTAATTGTCCTCTTTACTACTCAAGGTTGCGACTGTCTCATACTGTAGCCTGTAAGGGTTCCTAACCCTCACTCTAATCTGCTTCATGGCTCCATAATTTAAGGGCTTGAGGTAGGCCTTGCCTCTGCTGAAAATAACCTCACAACCATTGTCCTTCAGGGCTGAACCTAAAATAAGGTTCTTCTTAATGCCTGGAACATAGAGGACATCCTTGAGATGAAAAGGTTTACTAGACTCCCTCTCAAATTTGACATTACCCATGCCCTTGGTCAAGTACCTGCCATCATTTCCTAGCTCAATGTGAAACTACATGTCCTTTTCTATCAACTGGCTGAAATACTCCTTGTTCCCAGTCATATGGTTGGATGCTCCACTATCTAGTATCAATGTACCATATGCTGCTAGCTATTGAGCATTCCATCCAAGCTACGAGCGAGAATAACTTCTCAAACCTGGAACTGGACTCGTCCACCTCTGTTGAAGCTGCTACTTGGTCCTTCTTGGACCCTTTCTTCCTCTGAGGACACTTGGAGGCGTAGTGTCCAAACTGATGGTACAGGAAGCATCTTATCTTGCTGAGATCCTTTTCTTTCCTGCCTTTGGAGTTGGACTTGGCCCCTCTTGCGCTCTTCTTGCCTTTGGCCTTGCCCCCTTTGCTAGCTAGGGCAAAGTTCTCCTTGTCCTCATGCTTAACATGAGCTCCAAATCTAGCTTGCCTCCGAATCTCCTCCTGAGCACAGTCACTCCACAACCGCTCCTAGTTTGGAAGCTTTTCTCTGCCACTCACTGCATCTTGGAAGTCATCCCACGATTTGTGAAGCCCTAGTAGAGCAAGGCTTACCATATCTGCTTCAGGTACAGTCTCCCTCATACTGGCCAACTTGCCCTTCACCTGGGTGAACTTGGTGAGATAAGAGATTATGGGCTCAGACTTGCCTATCCAGATTTCTCTGAGTTTGTCCTTGAGCATGCGTTTTTTGGCCTCACTTGAGCCCTGGTATAGGTTCAAAATAGCTGTCCACATTTCTTTGGTAGTCTTCTTGCCTGAAAGATGTGGTACAATATGGTCTTTGATTCCCTCAAGAATGATCCTTCTTGCTCAGGCATCATTCTTGTTATACTGAGCCGACTGCTGGGGGTTAGTTGGTGTGGTTGGTGGGTTTTCCACAATCTCCTTCACACCTTGCTCCTCTAGCACCACAAAATTCCTCTCCTTCCATGAGCAAAAATTCCCTGCTCCCTCCAAACTTTGCTCTAGTCTCAAGCCTTGGTAATACATTCTGCTGGTCAATTCTCCAGAAACCCTAGCATTCTAGTTTGACTGGTAAAAACTGCGCTTTGTGGGTTAAAAAACCTAGGTTGCACTGCTAGAAACCCTAGCGCAAGCCTTCAGCTGTACTGCGCCTTCCTTCTGTGCCTTAATCGGTTACTGAGGTTGAAAACATGGGTGCTGGTCTTCACTCAGAGACGTGGCTCTAATACGATGCTAATTTTCTTAAAACTCAGCTATCTAATCTGTGAATTTTTACTACGCAAAGAGCTGAAAACTGAACTTTAATTTTAACCCACAAACATACTGAGTTTACTAACTGCCTTGTAGCGTAAATAAAGAACAAATGAAGACAAACACACCATAAAACCATACACAGCAAGTTTACCCAAGAAATCCCAACTCAGAAAACATGCAATCTTGGTGTTTTTATTATTCTGCTTGGCAATTTTTCATAAAAATGGATTACAACTGTAAGGGAAAAAGTTCCCTTCTGTCTGCTAATCCTCCACACAATCCTCCGCGCAAGAGATCTGCACACTTTACAAATTACACCAACTCGACCTCCCTTCTGCGCAATGTACGAATTTGTACGACCTGTGCAACCCATTCTGCACACTGAATGTGGCCCTTCGAAGAAGTCTATGCCTTCTGGAAAAGATCTGAGGCTGAATTGACCTCTCTTTGTGCCTCTATCTGTGCTGATCTGAAGCCCCAATCGCTGAACAAAACCCCATTTTCGTTTGCTGAGCTGAACACCAAGATCTCTAATGCATAATGACCAATTTCTGTGCCCTTTTCCCTCTTAGAAGTCGATCTGGGCTCACCACTGCCACGAAGGGCTGAAATTAAATTTCCTTGGACGGTTGAGATTGCTCTAAATTCTTGGCTATAGGAAATTTAAATTTTCCTAAGTCAAGGAATAAATAGAAAAAGTAAATCTGCGTCTTGGCCCCACTTGTGGGTCCCTCTGCCAAATTTAGTGCACCTGCTAAATCTAGATGAACTCTTCCTCCTCTAACTCCATATATATATATTTATTAAAAAAAATTATGTACCCTGATGTCCCCCTGCCCCCCCCAAATTTCCCTAAAATTTGAAGGTACTCCCACGCGCCCCCTTGTGCCTCTCCTTGCACCTGCATCCCCCCATCCCGGAAGTCTTGGTGGAACATTGCAAATATTGCTGGGCTAATTAAATTTGGCAGAGAGGTGTCTTAGTATGAAGCATATATGAGGGATAGGTTTTGTCGAATACTTGTAATCCTCCATTACTGGTCAACCTATACCGCTTATTTTAGAAAACTGCCTGTCCCCCAACCACCTACTGCTACTCATCTGGCACTTGCAAGCTACCACTATAATCCAATTTGATCTGATTTTTCCTTCTTTTTAGGATTTAATTGGATATACTGGTTTGCTTGATTTATCAAGCCACCTCTTTCACTGCTTCCTTCTCACTTGATTGATTTAGCAAGCCAATTAATTAAAGCAGGACCATTATGCTTCAAGAGCCTCCCTGTGGTGGCTTAGTCCCCAGATTGAAGTCATTGGAGGTGCTACACACATGATCGAGTGAGAGGTCAACTCCATGAATGGCAAGCTTGCCATCAAAGTCAGCAGAGACAAGGTGCTGCACAATGGGAATTTCTAGGGGATGCCCATAGGAGTCTCCATGGACAATCTCTAACCGCCCTTTGCGTCCATCAGTGTGCTCATCTTTGCCCACTTCTTGGAGATCGATGGCCTTAGCCTATTAGTTTAATTTGATCTAGAAGTTGCAACCATGACGGAATTTTCCCCAAGTAGCCATGATGTGTATTAATAATCCTTCAATTTGTCCTGCAACATCTTGAATTAATTGGTGTTTTGAAAGTGGAAGGAATGCATGGCTTGGTATCGGTCCTATTTTAACAGTTAAAAGTTTGCAGGAACGGGCCAGCGTGTGCTCAATGTTGTTAGGACTAGGAGCATAGTTGCTGGGGGTTTTCTTTCATTAGTATGTAGTATTTAATTGAACCAGGGCAGATTCTCGTGAAAAGAGACTGCTGTGCTAAATCTTTAAGTTTGTCATGTTTAATTTAGTTTTTGAAACAGCTTGTATGCTCAATCTTCAAAGCTGTCATGTTTAATGGACTTTTGCATGAAAACTGCTCTGTTAATTGCTTCTATTTTTGATGTTAAATTAAATCTTACCAATAATACATCGTATGGATGTGCTAAATCTTTAAATTTGTCATGTATAATTTAATTTTTGAAACAGCTTGTATGGCCAATCTTTAAAGCTGTCACGTTTAATCGACTTTTGCATGAAAACTGCTCTGTTAATTGCTTCTATTTTTGATGTTAAATTAAATCTTACCAATAATACACCGTATGGATGCTCAAACACCAAGAAGACAGTGGCATTGATTGTTAGTGGCATTGATTGTTGAACTTCATGACCTTACTAAAAAAAATACCCATCACTCAAACAAAATCTTGACTTGACATGTTAAGTTTTTTTGATCTTATTTTAATGCTTAGAGGGTGATATTGATGACGAAGATCCTAATACAGGCAATGATTTTGATGATATGTAGGTATTTGTTGTAGCATGATTTTTTTTGGATGCTAGAGACCATGTAGACCCTGTTTGTTGATGTATTTTTGGTTCAGAGATGAATTGCACTTGGTGCTATTTTGGTTATGTGCACCCTTACATGCTATATAAATGAACAGTTTTGCTTATTTGTGTATAAATGGTTGGATTCATATGGATGAACATGAATATATATGTTTCTCATTAAAATTAGAATATTTTATGTGTTTTTACCGGTTCCAGTCCATTTCTGACTGGTTCCTAGTTCGGGGGTCTACCAGATCTGCCAATGGTTCGGTTCTGATAACATTGGCTTCAGCGTTGAGAATACTTAGATTATTTATATTGAAAAAAAGATTTTCAGGAATAATATCTGCTTTCTAGGTTTCTTATTAAATGAATGTATTGATTTGAAAAACAATGGTAGATGCTGGATTACTGGCTTTAATCAAATTTAATATTTAGATTCAGGTTTAAGCAACAAATCAAGAAATTATTCTAGGATAAAATTATATTTAATTTTTTGCAATAACTTTACTGATATTAATTATTTGATGAGTTGTAATTTTTGAATGATTACGACTATGATTAAAACCTAATTCAACGGTGGTGCAAATCAAGATAGATTTTGTGTCATGCATATGTTGTCTGCGAAGTTCTGACAAACTACAAGAGATTTGACAAGTGATTTTTTTCAAAACTGTGTTCTGAAGGCTTTTGACTTAACCCCCTGGATTTTGGCATTCTCCATGCAAATGAAAATGTTAGAATGCAGATTTGTGTTATATATCTTAATCTCCCTCTACATTTGGGTTTAAATTGGAGGTTGGGGAATGTAGAGTAAGCCTGTTAAGGACGCCAACTTGTTAGTTGCCTGTGGTAAATGCTCTAAATTCAATTGAATTAAACTACAGATTCAATGCTAGCCACAAAATTCTTGTTTCATGTGCATGAAATCGGTTTGGCAAACCCACTCATGGCTACAGTGTTTGACTATTATATCTGTTGTTATGAGTTTTTAGGTTTTGAGACAGAAAATAATATAATTCAAGACTGCAGAACATAAAAACTCATGATGCCATGCAAGCTTTTAAATTCATGCAATTTTTTCCAGATTGGGTGACATTCTCCTTAGATTTGGTATTTTGTCTCTTTATTCAATTTTTTTCCCTCAGCCCAGATAACATGGTCTGTGACATATGGTCAACTTCTTATCTTGAGCAGTCCTAAGAGGGAGAATTCAAGATTGGATAGCTGATGAAAAAAGACATCGAAGGACTATCAGAATGTATGAATTGCATGCAAGAGCAAGAATGAATCAGGCATAAAAGCGGGAATCATTTATGACTTGGCAACCTGAAAATTCTATTAAATTCACAAAAGTCATGACTTGGATGTTTAAAGAAAACAGTTTTAAGTAAGCTTTGGTCCTCTCTTGTGAGAATGGTATGGTGGTACCTTTGGCTCAAGCAAAACAGTTTTATTTTTAAAGAGGGTAAGAACCAATCCTGGTATCAGCTAAAGCCCTTTTAAATTAAGGCATTTATACATGATGACTCAGCTGCCAACCGAAATCCAACTGCTTAATCAACTTTTAGCTCATACGGAGGATCAATAAAGAGTCTCTTCCAACCAATTACAGTTCCTCCCCTTTTGATGAAAGGTTTCCTTGTTTTTTGATGATCGTTCCAAGGTAGTCCACATCCCCATTATGCTACTAGAGTGGTTCTTACTTGAGTGGGATGTGTTTTTTTTTGTAAACAAAGTTGAGTAAGTATTTCATTAAAATCTGTGCCCAGATGCAACAAATACACGAGAAATCAGATATATTGATTCCTCTGGCAGAATGTCCTCATAGGAAGGACTGACCCAAGTTACAAAAATACTACATTTGACATTAAGTGCTACAAGTGTCTGACATACATAAACTTTGCAAAATTGTCCAAAAAGTAAAACAAATTTACAGTACAAGCGCATAAAAAAGGAGGAGAATGACAATCGTTTAGAGCATCTTCCGGAGGTTGATTGAGGTCAAGCAACAGGTTGCCAATGGGCTGGCTAGAAGCACCACTATCTACATTCTGATTTTCATTGACCGTGAGATGCTACTTCAATTCATCCAACTGCTGATGAAGAGCATCAATTTCGTCCTCATGGTGTGTTAAGCTTTCTTGAAGTGTTTAAATCTAATCGAGGAGGGAAATATAGGTTGACACATGATGGTGTGGAGAATCATGGAAATCTTCCCCATCTTGAGGAACCATTTATTTCAGTCTGGCCTGCTTTTAGAAGGAAAACAATATTAGCCTGTCTATCTGCTTCAAACTTTTGGCATCTAAGGACATGAAATGACTTGATGGGGAAGGGATTCAGGGCACAATTAATTCTTTGAAGGAGAAGCTTGAGATGATTATCTTTTGGGAAGCAGCCTTTGCACAAGTATTGTATTGTGAAGAGGAAGTCCCCAAGGAGTATGATTTGAGAGAGATCCATGTCTTTCGCCAAGCTTAATCCAAGCAAGAGGCCATACATTTTAGCTTGATTATTGGTCCTCTTCCCAAACCCCCAAGAGTACTAAATAGCTGGTTGTCCAGTGGGGTTAAAGAGAACCCCCATGCCTCCTACCACCCCTTACTTGAGTGGGAGTTACGAACTAGGTTGGCACATTGATATATATTGATAACATAGTGGACGCTATTGATTTACTTAAGAGGAATAAAATGCTTGATTCTAAGTAATCAAAGAAGTATCATAGGAGACTTGGTCTTGGTTATATATTTGTTTTTATTAAGAAATTTACTTCATATAAACTAAGACATTGATATATTGCAAGAACATTGAGCACTATTAAAGAATCTAAGATAAATTTTTTTAGTTTATATCCTAAGAACATGGAATTGAGAAGTTGATGGTTTGACAAAGTGACTTCGTTCCATGGGTGCGACTTCGTTCCATGGATGATGTTGCACATGTGGAAATCTAGTCCTCTTAGATATGCAAGTTGAGCGAAGTTGTAAGTACTCTAAATGATAAATAATACCCCTCAATGCTCTCCCATTTTTTTTGTCGTTCAAAATGGCTTTCATTAGATGTTCAAAATAACATAGCATACAAAATGTTATCAATAGCCCCCGTTCCCTCATTTCGACTAAACTTTTGAGATTGGGGGTTGGAAAATACCAAGATAGACAATTTACATACATTATTTTCGGATGGCTTTGAGGCCTTAACACACTGTGAGAGACACAAAAAGAAACCAGAACTAATGGCAGCGAATCAAGGAGGGGGATGGGGGGTGGGAATTATAGGGCGAGTTGCAAAGTAGCCAACATGGTCATGAATGTCGAAGTCAATATGTTCCACCCGTGCCTCTAAGCTATGAAGATGGTTGTTTGTGCGACGTTGGCTGTGTCGAAGGTTGTCCATTTGCTCTAGAATGGTATTCTCGCAGTATTGAATGTCAATGAGATAGGCAACAATTTCATTGCAGTCTTTGTACTTGTTGTCCCAGAGAATGTCAATGTCAATTTGTATGTGTCGCAATTGCTCAATGATCGATTCCATAAATGCAAGAGCTACTGGGCGACATGGCGAATTAGCTGGGGAAAGAGCCTCAACATCCTCTGTTTCTTGACTGGAAGAGGTAGTGGAGGACAAAGGATGGCCTGGTATAGGGCGTCTTGCTGCCCTCACCTGCGACGAGGGCGGCCCTGCTGGCATGGCACTTTGCTGTGCACAGATGGTGGCAACTCACAACAGGGGGAGCCCACGGATAAAGTTATTGAATACCTGCAAAGGAAGCAATATACTCCAGACCCACAGACCCACAGACCCGAGCAGGGATGAGCCATTATCCCTATACTACTACCAGGTTGGTGAGAGGGGCTTTTGTTTACCTAGTTTAGGTACCAGAGTGAAATACCTTTGAGAACCACCCCAAGGCCGCACATGAACAAAACCCCCACATCCAAATGCTGGTTGAGAGACTGTAAAGTCCTTCGGGCCAATGGCGAGACCTGACCTCATAACATAAATTAGCAAATGCCATATAAAAATTTACACACCTGTAAAGACCCAGGGTGGTTTGCTCGAGCAGGAGAGGAGCCAGGAGCTGGTGCAGTGATGAAAAGGCCTTGTTTTCACCAGAAGCGAGGGAGCAGGGCGAACCGCGATTGTTTGTGTGCAAGTGTCCCAAGGGTAGACTAGGAGATCGATGTCAATCCACTTCAAGCTACTGCAAGTGTCTTCTGCCTTCCTCACCCAAGGCCAGAGCCTCAATGAGGCGCCATAGACACAGATCTGACCGCTATCGAACTCTTTACCACCCAAGCTCATTGCCCAAATTGTCGAATTGAGCCAAATCATGTACCAGGTTTCACATTTATCCTCAGAGTGCTTGAGGAGGAGTATCATGCTAGAGGAGTAATTATTGGGTCTTGTCTTCGCCATGACGTTAATATGCACGTGGAGGGGAGGCAGGCCCCGATGGTCGATCACATGCCATTTGTACCAATGCATGCACGCTCCCATCAGGGGAAGGTGAGTCTGCTTGAAGGAGATCCTGAAGAGTGCAACTCACTAGGGTCTAAATCGGGGGTACTTAACACGACATGCCACAAAATGACAAATTCTCTGTGTTGATTCATCACCCCTTGATTAGCCAACCAACGAGCCACTTTATTGCCAACCCGGAGGACATGGCTTGTCGTGGCGTATTCAAATATTTCCAAAAGATGATTTATTCTTGTTATTTGGGCTTCGAGACGCCAACTTTTGGCAATTTTGCAGATGGGAGAGTCGTCAATGATCTTTTGTGCCATCTGCACCACCATTTTGGAATCCCCTACACTATGGATCCTTAAGCAATTCTGTTGTCCAACTAAAATAAGACCCTTCTCCAATGTGGTGAGTTCAACTACATTATTAGTGGTGTGACCACAATACCTTGCGCACATTCTTGTCGGGGCTCCACCAGAGTTGCGTAAGATTCCTCCATACCCCGCAGGACCAATGTTACCTTTGGATGCTTTGTTGAAGTTGATTTGAATGCAACCTGTAGGAGGCCGAGAGAAACTAGATGGAGCTGATGCAAGAGGGTCCCTAGTCAAAGAGGGGTGCGACAAGATCATATCTTGAGACAGATTAAGGGAGAGGAGGATGGTTGACTCCGGAGGAGTGGCTTGCCAATCATCTAGATCCCATTTCTCCAATAGGATTGTCTCCTTCGTGTTGTCCTTGGCTAATCCCCAAATGGAAGCGCTGGAGGGAGTCTAATCATGAAATGTGGCTCGGTTCCTTTCTTTCCAAATGTTTCATTGGATGAAACCCAAGATTAGACACCATGCTCTATTAACAACCATGTTTTTGAATCTACTTTGCGGTCAATTTTCAATTGTCTCCAAAATATCTTCTCGGTTGCACTCTTAGGGGCCAAACAAGGCAATTGCCAAATTCCATACTTCAGTTGTGGGGCATGCATTTAGAAGGTGTTGTATCGTTTTCTCCTAGTTTTTGCAAAGGGGGCATTGCGAGGGGAACATGAGGCCTTTCTTCAGTAAGCGATCCCAAGTTAGGATTCGTTTGTGCTCAACAAGCCAGAGAAAGTGAGCCACCCTAGGCCAAACCTTTCCTCCCCAAATGGAGCTCCAAATTCTTCGGCGGGGCATGTTATGAGCATTGACCTTGATGAGATAAGCTACTTTGAGGGTGAAGGAGCCTGATGTTGAGTATCCCCATCTTAGTTTGTTTGGCCCCAGAGAGACAGGGATTCGTCTCTGATTCAACTGTTGTTAGAGGTTATGCCATGCTTCCTGGGGGGCTTCAAGGTGCTAGTCAGTTGCTATTTTCCATTCTCGCCAGCCCTGGGGGTGAGGTTGCACCTTCCAGTAGTTGGCTATTCGTCCCTCACTGTGAGGTTGAAGAATGAGCTTTAGATCTTGCAAGGGGGTCTCTCTATCCAATCTAGGGAATCGCTGGCATGAGTCCTCCCAAAATAAAGCAGGAAATGAATTTCCTTAATTTCCCAGAAGAAGTGATCCCAAATGAGATAACTATTCTGATTTGCCAAGTTCCATATGGCCAATCTTGTGGGGTAGTAGGTGTCTCCTAGTAACTCACACTGGGTTTTTCCTTGTCCATATTTTTGAGACTAGATCCTTTTCCATTGCTCCGTGCCACTCTGAATCCATCTCCATCAGAGATTTGCCCCTAAAGTCGCATTCAAATCCTTAGGGTCCCTCAAACCAAGACCCCCTTACGCTTTGGGGAGGCAGAGTTTATGCCATTTGACAAGAGGCCATTTCTTTTCCAGGGTAACACCATGCCATAAGAACATCCTGAAGATAACTGTTAACTCTTGATATATGCTTTTGGGGGTGGGGAGAACAAAAAGTTGGTAGAGCGGGATAACTTGAAGGACAAATTTTAGAGTAGCAGCACGACTTGCTAGTTTGAGGACCCTGAATATCCAATTGGACAATTTTTTGAAGACTTTGGAGCATAAATATTTCCAGTAGGCGATTCAAAGAGGATTATCCAATAATCGAACACCCAGATATTTCGACAGAAGGGTCCTGATGGAAAATCCTAGGATGTGAGCCATAAAAAGTTGGATTGGGTGAGGAGTATTAAAGAAATAGATATGGTATTTGTCCTTGTTAAGGAGCATACCTGAGGCCGTTTGAAATTTCGCAAGGATCCCATCGATCGTTATCGCTTCCTGAACCTTGGGTTCGCCATACAATAAATTGTTGTCGACAAATTGCTGGTGGGTCATGGTGATGTCTGTTCCAGAGAGGCGTATTCCTTTGAGGTCATTGTTGAGTTTTGTTGCCTGGATTAAGTGACTTAGCCCTTCAGCAACTATTATGAATAGAAACGACGATATTGGATCACCTTGTTTGAGACCCCTGGAGGATCGAAAAGTGGAAGAAGGGGCCCCATTTACCAAAATTGAGAAGGGGCGGAGATCATTGAGTGAATCCAGCTCAGCGATTCCGCTACGACCCTGAAAGATTTCATGACCGAGAGAAGGTATGCCCAACTGAGACTGCCATATTCTTTTGAAAGATCTAACTTTAATATCATCCCCTGCTTCTTATGTCACTGTAGTGAATGGATAGTTTCATGGGTTGAGACTATGCCATCCAGTATTTGCCTCCCTTCTACAAAACCCGACTGCTCTCGACTGGTTATGTGGTGAAGAATGGGTTTCAACCAACGAACCATGATGGAGGAAAGGATCTTGTAGATCACATTACAGAGTGCTATAGGCCTAAATCCACTTGGGGTGCCGACTTCCTTTGATTTTGGAATTAGGGTGAGGAAAGTTGCATTTAGTTCAGACCATACCTTGTCTTCTCTGCAGGGACTCTTCCAACCATATCTACAATATATGGACCCAAAAATGACCAATAGGCCTTGAATAACTCTGAGGTGAACCCATCCGGACCAGGTGCTTTGTTGGAGGGCATATCTTTAACCATAGTCTCCACTTCTTCGAATGTCACTGGCTGCATTAAGGCCTCATTTTGCACTTCCCTCACGAGGCTGGGTAATTTGTTCTATGTCTTAAGTACAATTGATATCTTCTTCAGATAGGAGTGAGGAATAAAAGGAGATGAGTTCTTGTTCCATTGCTTGGTGCGATTCCAGACAGACCCCCCTCCCTTAGAAGTAAGCGAAGTGATGCAGTTATGTTGCCGATCGCTAAGCATCAATCTATGGAAAAACTTTGAGTTCCGCTCCCCCCCTTGGAGCCATTGAATTCTAGAATTTTGCCTCCATAATGCTTCCTCTTGGAGCCTTCGTTCTTCCTTCCAGCTGCACCAGGAGATGACCCTCCGTGGCCGCCAATGCCTCTGAGCATTCTTCGCAGACGATTTGCATTTGGATCTTATCTATCCGCTCCTCCAGCTTCCATTTTTCAGCAAAGATGTCCCCAAATTCCTCGCAATTCCAAATTTTGATTTTCAATTTAAGTGCTTTGAGTTTCCTTTGCAAAGTTTGCATGTTGGAACCTGGGGGAACCTCTAGGGTCTTCCACCATTCTTCTAATTTTTCCACGAAACCCGGATGTCGAAGCCAGAAGCTTTCGAAGTGGAAGGGTTTGTTCTTCGAAGGGGCATGGGAGGCTATATTGAGACATATGGGTCAAGGATCTGAATCGACAAAGGGTAGAATGGAAGCTTCAATAACGAGATTCTTAAGGAGTTCCTTCGACATAAGATACTGATCCAAATGACAGGCCACTTGGTTTTGACCTCCTCGCCGATTGTTCCAAGTGTGTTGCCTCGACCTTGGTTTCACGTCCGCCAAGTGGAGTTCCTCAATCAGAACATTGAATGCAATGGAGGTGGGCTCCAACCGTCTGGCCCCTCCACATTTTTCTTCCAAATTTTGAATGAGATTGAAGTCGCCCCCTATTATCCGTGTAGAGGATGGAATGATGGATTGCAGTGCCTTGAGATCTTTCAGAAACATATTTAGTTTGAGGTATGGAAGGTTCATAGACTATGAATAGGCTGTACAACACATCAGAGCCGATTGCCTTGAAGGTACCAGACATGGTATAACGGGTGCCAATCCAATCTTTAAAGATTACTTGAGCAGGGTTCCAAAGCACCGTAATGCCCCCAACCATTCCAATGGCATTGATCATCATGACTTCACTGTTCTTCCAGCGATGCTGGCTTGCCTCCTTTATTTTTGTTGCTATCATTTTGGTTTCATGTAGCAACACAATATCTAGTTTGACTTTAATGATTTTTTCCTTCAAAGATCAGAGCTTACCTTTGCTGTTGCAACCCCAAATATTCCAAGAGACGATTTTCATTGAGGGAGGGGTACAGATCTGGGAAAGTAATCCATCAATTGTCCCATTTGACCTGAGTTTAGCAATAGTTTGTCCGCTTCCCTGATTACTTCTCTTGTCGCCTTTCTCCCTTTTTTGCCTCTGGCGGATGCTCATGGATCTAGGAGGGTGATAACCAACATTCCTCCTTTCCCTGAACCTAGAGGTTTGGGATCTATCTCTTGCTTCCTCAGTCTGACATTCCACTGGTTGAGGATATTGCCGAAGTGTGAGAGCTAGTTGGCTGGGATTTCTTTAACGTTCCCTTTGAGCCATACAATGTTAAACATTTTCCTTTCCTCCGGTCTTAGCCGGTTGCTTCATTCCTCCGTCTCCAATACTTTACTTGTGTGATTGAGAATCTCCTTGATTCTGTGGTCTTCTTCTGTAGTTTCCGACACTTTTCTCTTGGGGGTAGCTTTGTCCATGGAAGTTGTGGGTTGATTGTCAACATCCATAACCTGGAAAGAAAGTTGACAAACGACCTTATTTTCGACTTGCTTCTCTTACGTCGGCTCCAGAGTTTCCAAGAGTGCGAATGGGTTTTCATCCCCCTGAGGAGGGGTTTTTTTTACCAACTAGGTGGGTTGTTTGGTCAAACCTTCGCTGAGGCGTTGGTGGGTTAGATCGGGCAATCGAGGGAGCGACCTAGGCTCGGTTATGGCGATTGCAGCAACCTCCTACAGGCTGGTAGCCTTCATCATCACGATGCTAGACTGCATGTTGGGCTTCCTTAGCTAGGGTAAGGGGGCAATCACGGAACAGATGGCCGTATTCGTCGGCAGGGTAAGGGGTTGCGATCAAGTAGAGTCATGGTAGACCAACTTAATTGCTTTTGGGAGGGGTTGGGAGATGTTCATATGGACACAGATACGAGCATATGCTGCATGCTGTCGACGCTTTGTGATCTTTGAAACTTTTACAAATTGACCAATCACATTTCCTATTCCTTTTAGGATACCAAGTTCCCAGAAGTCGTGTGGAAGGGAGAATAGTCTTACCCAGATCAATACTGCCTAAAACTCTTCCTTGTTGGGGTTATAACACTCCTCGCAATAGCGAAGAAAGAGTCCCACACTGTTAATGAAATGAGGTCCGTTCTTGAAATGTGTTTCCTGTCTTCCAGATCTTCAAAGATCACAGTGAAAAAACCCTTGGCTCGTAGGCGTAGTTCGATCTGACCCCTAGGGGCTCATTTGTTCTGGATCCACTAGAGGATATCTTGTTCCCATGGCCAAATACCTAGGAACTTACAGATTAGGGCGTGATCTTTCATGTATTGTCTTGATTTCTCCTGCCGATTATTTGGGATCATGAATTTGGGGTTCTTTTTTGCCTTTGGGAGGCAATGGTTTTGCCCCCACGCCTACCATAGTGCACCCATGATCACTGGAGTTTCTGTGGTCGCCGAGGTCGACGTTCCTAGTGACACATCACTGGTGTGGACGAAGGGCGTTTGATTGACTCCATCTCGGAACGAAGGAGGCCCCCCTCACCTAAGGGAGGGGCCACTCATTGGGGAACTGCACTCCATACACCAGAGGGCGAGTGTCGCAGGTAGGATCGATGCAAGGGTAGAGGCTGACCGGTCCTAGCTAGCCGCTACAACTGCTGCAGGGTTGCTGATTCAATCTGACAAAAACCTAGCTGTAGAGAGTTTCAAAGCTTTTTTTTCCTCATTATTCTATATTAGAAGCTCAAGTTATTCTATATCATAAGCTCAAGGTGATGCATCTAAATCTTTTCTCTGTTCCATGATTATTTTTAATGTCACTCAATCTCACAGGGTGGTAATATTGAAAACAAGGTCGTTGTAATGCAAAACAAAGTTCATGTTTCAAATTGGGACATATGCAGTGAATTACCTTGTAGTAGGAAGTAGTCATTCTTTATTCCCAACTACAACTACCTCTTTAATTACCTAGTAGAGATAAAACCAAAGTTGAGTGTGCTAACGCACCCTCACCCATATGATGGATGAGCGATAAATCCCTTTGGTCAATCGCCCAAAGGCGATCCTCACCCGACCATCTCAACACCTCATTTCCCTTTTTTTGATACATTTAATTAACATCACGGAAGAATTGACCTTGGCTCCTAGACTTCAAAGCAAGAATTAAATAACATCCTTCATAAATATGACCATAAAAAATACAAGGGGATGGTTTGAAACACAATGTTTACAAGAGGAAACTTTGAGTATGATTAAGAAAAAACCAAATAATATTAGGAAAGGAAATAAATCATCAAATCGATGAACTAGATGAGAGAATTGGCTCATTGAATTAGAGAATAAGGAGCTTATTTATAACTTTTGTATGGATGGTTGTCTCATAGTTTGATGATATTAAAATCTAGGGGATTTGATAGTGATGACAAGGATGGTTCTAATAAAATATCCAACTCCTTCAAAACTGCTTTTCCTTTATTTTTATTTTATTTTCCGTAAATTAAAATTTTATTGCCACAGAATGTCTTCAAAAACAAAATACAATATCCAACCTTGTAGCGCTTACTCTTAGTACTTCATAGGTGTTTTTGCTTCGTCGCGAAGGAGACCAAGGATTTTACCAAACTACTCACTACATTTAGACTCAAAAAACAAAACTATACATTCTGGTTGTGTCTTGGAAATCCAAAATACAACATGATATCAAAACAACTACCAAACATTCAATCAATTAAGAGTTTGAGGAGGAAAGAGGGGTTGGGTCCTTTGCACTATAATTGGGGGGAGCAATAGGATCAACATTACAATGAAGGTGGCTTTCCAAAGGAGCCAATCTTGCATCCAATCTATCCAATAAGAAACATTGATTTGTCAGAGCTCTCTTGATGTATTTGAGAGGCAAATACACTGTGTCTCTCCACCTATTTATCTTTTAATACCATGCCGAGCAACGTCTTTATTTGCCAGTGCAATGCAATAGAATTGAGACACTGATCCGGATTTAAATAGGAACGTAACAAATTACAAAGATAACCATAAACACAAAGATACAACGGAAATAATACTTCATTTCATTAATGTAAAAACATTGAAATATGCTTACAAACAAAAATGGAAATAAACCAGCTAGGGTGACGGTAGTTTATCTTTGAGAAGAGGTGTGGCGGCTACATGCCTCTGAACTACCTTCCAATGAGGCTCAAGGGCCTTTGTATTATTGAACAATAAGAGCAAACCATAAACAATCAAAACCCTAACCAGAGGAGATGTAACACCATGAATTTATGGGCTCTGTTGGGGTGAGTTGGGCAGCGAACTTCCCGGGGTAGCGACTTAGTCATATTATATCCGTTTGACGCGCATGATAACCCATTGGAAAGATCTCTCCGAGAACTGAGACGAAAAAGACAATTTTAGACAAAAAATCGCTGCCGGCAGATTTCCAAAAAAACGTCGTTTAGGGCCTCAAAATGACTCCAGAAATTTAGGACCCGAAAAATTGCTAAAAATAGTAAACTGTGGTACAATTAAGGAAACTGAAAAACTGAAAGAAGCAATGGTGGGGGTCTAAGTGGAATTGGCGGGTGGCCACCAATATCCACTTGGATCATTCCTCCCCCCTTAGGAAGCAATGGTCCCCATTTCGTTGAGTTCCTCCATGAGATGAGGAAACTTCCGCTGAACTTGGTCTTTGGTGAGCCACTCTCCTTGGTGAAGGAGTTGGCCTGCTTTGACAACTCGATACAGTGGGATATTCTGCTGGCGAGTGTGCTTGATCTATGTGTCGATGATCCGATCAGTTGCAGCTTGTTCCGTGCAATCTGGATTTAACTCTGTGGGTTTGAGCTGTTCTGCAATGTCAGATGTGTCTAGTAATGGTGAAAGTATGGCCGAAGGCGGTCCACATGGAACACTAGGTGTAGACAAAGGAATGGGGGAATATGGAGCTCAAATGCATTGTCTCCCACAACCTTGGTAATGGTGTAAGGACCATATCGGAGTGGTTTGAGTTTCCGATAGGCTCCAGTAAGGCGTTCCTTTTGCAAATGCAACCAGACTTTGTCACCCACCTGAAACTTGTGTGGCACCCGATGTTGATCATGTCGCTGCTTGTACTTGTCATTTGATTTCTCAAGAATGTCATGGACCTACTGGCAAATATGTTGGAATGTGCTCAATGAAGCTGTTTGCCTTATCTGTTTTGGATTGGACATGAGCTGAATCTGCGTGAGTCGCTGCAAATGGCATGGCCACATCAATGGGACACAGTGGCTGGAATCCCAAGCCCACCTGAAAAGGGCTGTGGCCTGTCGAGCTGTGGAAAGCCCGGTTGTAGTTGTGCTGAACATAGGGGAGGCTCTCGTCCCATGTGCGTGGATGCTTTGAGTTGCACATGCGCATAGTGTGTATGATCATCTTGTTGACAACCTCTGTCTGGCCATCAGTTTGAGGATGGAAGGCTGTGGACTTAGTGAGTTTGGTGTCCAGCATCAACCAGAACTGGACCAAAATGTACTGAGGAACCTGCTGTCCCAATCTGAGATGATAGACTGTGGGATCCCAAAGTGTACCCACACTCGTTCAAAGAAGAGTTTAGCAGTGGTTTTTGCTGTGATATTCTTCTTGCAGGCCGCCATAATGGACATCCTCGAGAACCTGTGGACGACCACAAAAACACAGTCGTTTCCATGCTTAGTGGAAAGAAGGCCTGACATGTAATCCATGGAGATGGATTGCCAAGGTCGACTAGGGTTAAGCAACTGGATATAGAGGCCTTGCCTCTTGATGGTCGGTTTGGCAATGACGTTGGTAGTGCATGATCTGATGTATTTCTCGACATCTTGTCGAAGATTCAACCAATAGAAATACTTTTGTAGTACTGCCACCGTTTTCTTGACCCCGAAATGCCCGACAGCCCAATTGTAGTGTGCTTCCCAAATCATCTTGGCACACTCACTTGAAGGAACACAAAGGTGACCCAGGTGGCATAACAGGGCATCCTGGAGGTGAAAATATGGAACATGCTGACCCTCCAAGAGTGTCTGGTATGTGGGGCCGAATTCTGGGTCGCTTTTTTAGAGAAGTGGCCAATCAAAACTCTCATGCCCACAAGAGTTGAGCACGTTGGTTAACACCATGATCGATGGTCGACTAAGGCAATTTGCAACATTATTGGTGCTGCCCTTCTTATACTTGATATTCAAATGGAACTGTTGCAGGTATGTGGACCACTTCTGATGGCGATCATTCTGCAATTTTCCTTGGGTCTGTATGAACTACAGGGGTTGGTGGTCTGTGTGGATGACCGTTTCCTTCCCCAAAATGTAATGCTTCCATTGTCGGCACGCTTGCACAATGGAATACATCTCTTTGTCATAAGTGGGATACTTCCAGACTGTGTGTGAAAGTGTCTCACTGTGATATGCCACTAGATGCCTGTGTTGAGTAAGGACTGCCCCAATAGCATAGTCAGAAGCATCTGTCTCGACCTCAAATGGTTTTTGCAAGTCTGGTAATGTGAGCACTGGTGCCGAGCAGAGGTGATCTTTCAACTCTGTGAATGCCTTCTGTTGAGATTTAGACCAAAAGAATTTTGCTTTCGCGCTTCCCTTGGTGACTTGACTCAAGGGCCAAGTGATATGAGAAAATCCCAATACGAACCTGCGGTAGAAGTTGGCAAGACCTAGAAAGGTGCAAAGCTCTGTTAGAGTGGTTGGAGATGGCCAATCCCAAATGACTTGGATCTTGGCTGGATCCACATGCACGCCCTGTTCATCAATAATGTATCCCAGACACTGAACTTGGGTCATGCCAAAAGTGCATTTCTCCAAATTGGCACATAACTTGTGTTGCCGTAGTGTTTGGAGAACCTGTCGGATGTGGTGGAGGTGCTCTTCCCAACTCTGGTTGAAGATTAGGATGTCATCCAAATTTACCACTACAAATGAGTTGGTGAATGGCCGCAAGATGTCATCCATTAGCCTCATGAAGGTTGCAGGAGCATTCGTCAATCCGAATATTTCAGCAAGATCAATTTGAAGTCAGGATATCACCAGGTACCAATCAAACCCTCTGATGTGTGGAAGATTGCCTTCAAAGCCAAGGAGGACCTTTTCGAATGGTTGGTCCAAGAGGTCATCAATCCGTGGGATCGGGTACCTATTACAAACAGTGATCTTGTTCAGCGCCCGATAGTCAATACAGAGTCTCCAAGTCCCATCCTTCTTCTGTACCAACACGATCGGGCTCCCACAGGGCAATGAACTCAGACGGATGTGACCTTTCTGCAACAGCTCTTGAATCTGCCTCTTGATTTCATCGTTCTCTAGAACGGAGCGCCGATAGATTGGTCCATTGGGCAGCAGCGCACCTGGGGTCAAATCGATGGAGTGCTTGATCTGACAGTGCAGAGGAACCCCTACGGGGGAGGTGAAGATGTCCTCGTACTCCTCCACGACCTTGTCCATCTGTAGTTTTCGTGCGGAGGGGCCCTGTCTGGAGGTCGTGGCCACTGTCTTCTTCTTTCCTTGAGGGTGTATCATTAGAAAAACAAATTTCCCGGTTTTGGAAATGAGCTTACTGCATTGTTTTGTAGTGACCAAAGGGATGGCGGTAGGCGGTGCTATCTCTGGTATCTTGTACAACTTATTTCCCAAAGTAACAATAACAACACGTGGCCTTGATTCATACACAAGATGTCGCTTCCACAAGTATGGTTGTCCTAATAATACATAACAAACTTCAAGGGGAGAAATGTCACACAATACCTCATTCGTGAAGGGCTTGATGGTGTATGGAAGGCGACACTGCTGGCTCACGCGAGATTCCGTCCTTGATGAAGCCACCCAATGATGTACGGTTGTGGATGTGCTGTGGTTGGTAAACCCAGCCGCTTCACGACCTTTACCGAAATGAGGTTCTTTTGGCTCCCGGTGTCGACAATGAATTGTAGTGGGGAGCCCTTTACCCACATCTGGGAGTGGAAGAGACGCTCCTCCTCCTCTGGATCTTCAGGTTCCTCCTTTTGGACCTTCGTGGTGGCAACGGTGGCGTTGGGCTCCGCATCGATAATCTGCTTCCCTTTGTCATTCCCCTTGTCGGGTTCTGACTTAGAGTCAGAACATGCATCTGATTCTGAAACCTTTAGCTCGGCTACCATTGACTGCTTGGCCCGACACTCAGTTGTGTTGTGAGTGGGGCTCTTATGGAACTCACACCACTTTCCCGTGTCTTTTTTCGGCTTCGCGGCGATGTTCTTTGCTTGCAACTTTGGCGGGTTGTCTTGGGCCGCCCTGCCTTGGCTTTGTCCTTTTTTTTGCGGTTTGGGGGCACCTTTCCCTTGCTTCGGATTCGCAGATCCAAAGTCTCACTTTTTCTGTTTAAACTTTTGCTTGACCTTGACTACCACGAAATTAGAATTGCATAGCATTGGTACGTGGAAAACTACATTCAAGACCAAGCATGGGTTGTTCGAGTGGTTGGTAATGCCATTTTAGATTTTCAATGCCCCAACTACATTTATGAGAGCGATGAATGATGTATTTAGACATTTTATAGATGATTTTGTGCTTTTGTATATGGATTATATACTTGTTTTCAGTAGAAATAGGGATGATCATGTAAACCATATCAAAAGAGTGCTTGATATTTTGCAAAAGAAGAAACTATATGTAAAAATGTCCAAATGTGAATTTGGAAAAACTTCTTTGGTTTATCTAGGTCATATTGTTGGAGGAGGTCAATTGAAAATTGATCCTTCAAAGGTTGATGTAATTGTTAAATGGACCAAACCTACCAATGTAATAGAAGTAAGAAGCTTTTTGGGCACAGTGCAATATTGGAGGTTCAATCCCAGCGTCTCCATCATAGCATCTACTTTGCATGCCTTAACTAGTGTGAAGCAAACTTTTCAGTGGGGAGGAAAGCAACACAATGCTTTCGACATCTTGAAGGAAAAAAATAGTATCACACCAATACTAGCCTTGCCAGATCTCTAGCATCCATTCAAAATTGAGACAAATGCCAATGGTTACACCATGGGTGTAGTGTTGATGAAAAAACAAAATCTAGTTTGTTACTATTCAAATGCTTTCTCTCAAGTTGTTGCGAGTTATCCCACTTATAACAAGGATATGTATGCTTTGGTGCAAAGCATCAAGAAATGAAAACATTACTTGATTGGGAAGAAGACTATTATTTATACAAACCACCAACCTTTACAACATCTCTAGTCACAAACCAAGTTACAACAGGCTCGTCATTTCAGGTGGATGGGATTCCTCCAAAAATTTCACTTGGTAATCAAGTTTAAAAAGGGCACAAGCAACAAAGTAGAAGATATTATCTCTACACCTCTTCTTTTTGCATCTGTTATTTTGAAAAATGCTTCTTTATCTCATGAAATCTATGTTGAGAAATATGTTGTTGATGGAGATTTCAAAGAAGTTTATGAGAAGCTAACCCATGGATCACATGTAGACAACTTCCATTTGCAGGGCAAACTACTGTACTACCTTGGAAACCTATGTATTCCTACCAGTAAAAGAGTCCATGTAATATGAGAAGCTCACACTTCTTTTTTGTCTAGTCATTTTGGTGTAGGAAATACTATATCTCACTTGCATAGGTTTTTTCATTGGCCATGTATGAAATAAATTGTAACTAAATATGTAAAGGAGTGTGATGTGCTTTCTTTGTACGATCACTAATAGAAAATTAGTGTTGTACACACTACTATCCTTGGAAGAGTATCTCCATAAGATTTTGTAGGAGGATTGCCTTTGTTAAGAAAGGGTCATGACTATTTGTATGTTGTGGTGGATAGGTTTAGTAAGATGTGTTTCTTAATTCCATGTAAGAAGCAAATTACTATAGACCATACTGCTCAAGTCTTCTTTCAGCATGTATGGGTCCATTTTGGGCTGCCTATATTCATTGTATCTTATTGAGACTATTGATTCCTTAGAGAGTTTTGGACAAGCTCGTGGAAGATGATGGACACCAAGCTAAAGAGGAGCATGGAATTCCATCCACAAACTGACAGACAAACATAAGCTGTCAATATAACAATGTTTCACTTGCTTCGAGGCTATTGCAACAAACATCCCAAGTTATGGGATGAGCAGATCCATTATGTACAACATGCATACAACAAGGCCTTGCACTCATCTACTCAAAGCTCACCATTTGAGACATGCTTTGGGTACCTGCTGAAAGATCCCTTAGATTTGGTCATTATGAAAGATGAAGATTCCAAAAAATCAAGTGACAAAGACAAAGCACACGAGATCATTCAATGGATCCAAATGATTCATCAAGAAGTGCAGGTGCATTTCGAAAAGAGTCAGGGTTGATACAAGGCTTGAAATGATAAACATCGAGTCGATCATAAGTTTCAGGTTTGAGACAGGGTATGGCTCCACATTAGCAAGGACACGATAAAGGGGGAAAGCAAGAAATTGAGACCAATCAAATATGGTCCTTTCACCATCTTAGCGAAGATTGGAAACAATGCTTATTGCCTTGATCTTCCAACATATATGCATATATATTCTATGGTTAATGTTGAAAACTTGAAACTCTATGAAACACATATCATGGATCGAGAGGATAATTGACAGGTACCTTGAGTGGATGATTTTTCACCAGAGTACTTGGAAAAGCTACCTGAAGACACCATTCTAGACAGAGGGACCAGGACTTCATGATGGGGAGATGTGGAGTACTTTCGAGTGGGTTTCAGGGGCATGAATCCTAATAAGGCACGATGGATTGTAAAGGATAAAGTGAGGGAACAATTCCCTCACCTATTAGTTGATTGATGGGGCTTTTAGAGGCCCAAAAGATTCACAGTGAGAAGGAATGATCTAGGAGGATCCTAAAAGGTCAAATATTTTAAGTCTTTAAATCTATAAAAACATAGACCAAATGAAAGAGCTCATCATTCTGAATCTAACAACGTGAACAACACCTCAATCCTACTCCATATGTGAAAGTTCTGCCCATCTAAATATTGTGACAAATAATAATTTTTTTGTGCAAGTAGGTCCCATAGGTGCCATGTGGCACTCCCACAAGCTACCAGGTGGAAACCTTGTCAACTTCCCATCAATACCACAAGATTCGATCAGAGCATGCCACTTGTTGGCCTCAGAGACACACCATATGACATATTTTTTACCAATGTGCTGATTCCACGTGGCCCAATGAAATGATTCCACGTGGCACCACGGGAGTAGCCCAAAGGGTGGGTCAAACCCTGGTCAAGGCTTGGATAGGCAACAAATGTCATTTTTGGGTTTGCAAGAGTCGAACCTGCTAGGATTTATAACCACCGACCCTAAACCCAAATAATAGTCGACAGTAAAATGAAACACATAACGATCATACAACAAAGTTGTTACAACCCATTTGTATTATAATAAAATATGGTGTGAATGGAGTTTGAACCCCTGACCGACCCTACCCATCAATGTTCTAAATATGGTGGGCGTACCATTGGAATTTACAATGTAGGAATTTACAGGGTAAATATGTAGGAATTTACAGGGTAAGTTCCTCAGACATAACACCAAAGGACACCGCTCACAAACAGATCATAGATCAATACACCAATATTGTTGACGTGGTTAAAACTCTCAAAGAGGGAAAAAGTGCACGAATTGAGCCAACGCGGCCACTTTAGGAAATTTATTAATAAAAGAATGAAAATTTACTTAAGCTTCTCTCATGAACGGTTACCCTACAAATGACCCTCCATGCTCTTTAAATAGAGATCATGGACCAATCGGGTGTTAAGCCACGGATCAAGTGTCGGTAATACCGAGGAGAGAATGAACTGTCGGATCACTACATATCGTGACCGTCGTATTGTAAGTTACAAAAGTACATAGTAAAGAAACACACTTTACCTAACTCTACACTAGACCAAGTTATGCTTAACTATTTCCTATGTGTCGGAATATCCTAACACGAACACTGAAAATTATATAACCTTTTCCAAATTTCATAAACCGGTGAGGAGGAGACCAATGGTACCACGTACACAGAACTCGGGTGGTGTGGAACCTCTACCAGGGGAAAAACCCTGCTTGATACACCCTTTGAGGTAGAATATTTTGAAGAATATTCCTTGGTATATTTTAGGAATATTCCCAGAGGGAATCTGATGTGGAATATTTTAGATTCTCTAAGGTTCTAGAGTTGTAAGCGACAGAATATAGTCAAATTCATATTCAAATTACTCAGAATTTTGAGAGGATTTAATTGGTACAGTCTGTTTTTGGATCTGAGCTGCGCATTTTAAGGTCACTTCTAGAATTGGAGGTATAATGATGTATTTTTCCATGTACTCAATTGCTTTTTACTGAGATGAATGAAAATGCCTCCTCACTATTAAAGTAGGGCCCAAGGACGTAGTCCACATTGGATAAACTTCGTTAACAAACTCATTTTGTGCATTGTCTTTATGCTCTCCTTTTAGTTTTCTCTTCTTTAAGTGTTGGCACATATGGTTTTACATGCTCTTTTCATTTAATTTTGGAAACATCATTGAAGTAAAGGTCCCAGATCATTTCCTAATCCGATAATTACTTTCCAATGATTATTTAACCAATTCATCGCATGTCACATTCATCATTTAGTAATTATACATGGAAAATCTTAACAATAAAGCATTAGGATCATGAAGAGACAACCAAACAAAAGAGACAAATTTTTACCTTCGGAAAAACCCTAAGGAAAAACCAAAAAACCTTTTCTTAGAGAAATTTTCCCATTTCAACAAGAAATAGAGTCTAATTTTTCTAGTCAAATAAAGTTAAATTGACGAGCAAACAAGCCCAAGTCAAACCTAGTCAAACAAAGATATTTTTGGCCTCTTGTAACAGCTAGTCAATTATCGTCAAACTGCCTCAAACCAGTGGTCAGACTACCTCAGGCCTGCTCTCAAACACCCTTTGAATTTCTATCAAATTGTGCCTTGGACTTGTGGTCAAACATCCTTTGAAATTTAGTCAAACTACTCCATAAAAAAATTAGTGAAATTGTTGGTCAACTTTTGTCAAAGGATGGTCAAACTTTGATCTTCTTCTCTCCTCTCTCCTTCGAATGTGTGAACAAAAACAAGAATATCTTTAGGTGATCTGAATTGATGCAAGTGGAGGAGAAAAAATGGAAATATATAGTGGATGAATAAGTTTGAATGTGTCTTTAGGGATGACCGACTTGATCTTTGAGGAAAAAATTGAATTTTAATTTGGAGCCAACTTGACATCAAATTTATATTTCCATTCTCTTTAAATTTTGCGGGTTAATTCAATGATGAATACTGACCGTAGTTATCAAAATTCAACAATTATGTCCTACAATATCAGTTTGAGGGAGAGTTTTGACAAATCCACCAAGTTGATATCTACTCCAAGGCATCTAACAAGTCATTATGTTGAAAACAAATCGCTGAAAAATAAATAGAATTAGCAAATCAGTGAATAATACCTATCTTTGTAAATAATCAACAAGTAAAATTACACAATCATAAAATAAAATAATCACACAACAATCATAATTTCTCCATCGAAGTCCTCTATGTAGTAAACAAGACTTATCCGCACAGCCTAAGTGACCATTTTTGTACTTTTCAAGATTAGCAGTACATGATAAGTTTTTCAAATAATAAACACTGTCAAAGTACTAATCTTGCTTCTCTAATGAAGATAATATTGCATTTCCTTGGTTGAGCGGTTGTGGATGTGTTGAAGGCCCCGAAAATTGGGTCGACAACAAGGGGGATACCCGCCCGGTCCGGATCTTGGTTGGCAGCTCCTTATCCGTTTGGTATAGCGGGTCCGACTGGGGATATGGGACTAGTTTCCCAATTCAGTGTGTGTGTGAGAGAAATATGGGTGTTTCTATTCTAAATGGAATACTTCTATCTAATATAATGCTATGCTATTGTATTCTAATAAACAGAAAAACATCGAAATTTATGCTAACCCGGGGTGTGATCTTTCTTCTATGCGATCTAAAAAGATTTCAAACAATAACTGGTAATAAAGATCATTCAGCGATCATAAGAAAGGAATTCGATAAAGATGAACTACTTCGTATAAGAAGTTAGACGAAACAGTTGTTAAAACTTATCGCATAAATGAGCTATTCATACACTAAACATAAACAAATAGTTATCACCGTATAAAAGTGCCAAATGATAATTCAGACATCCATGCTGCAATATATAAATAACTGCAAACTGAATATCACTTTAACGCATAAGCAGAAATGGTTAAGAGATAAAAGTACCATTTATAACTAGTGCTACTCATGAGCTTCAAGCGACAATTGATTTATCTCTCCTTGATTTAACATCTACTAAGAGTACAGAAGTGCAACATCAGTAGCAGATATCAAATGCAAATATCAAATAAACCCTGTTCCATTCATTCACCAAAACCTCCTCTGAGGGTGCAAAAGTGCATGTTCTGAGGACAAGTTTTTGATAAAAATTTGGACCCTTCTCTAAATGCATGAGAAGGGTTTAAATACTACTAACTAAATAACTTATTTACAGAAATTGAGGATTCCGTTTAAATGACCTTCCTCTTTCTAAGCAAAACTATTTCTAAAATTAAATCTAATATCTAACTATTTCTAAATTTGCTTCTTAATGTCGCAAGCATTCAGTATTTTCCTAAGTGGAGTCGGCTGACTGTCTTCCGTCTTTGGTTGAGTTAAGCAAACAGAATCGACAAGAGCTGGCATTATCTTCTCAGTAAAATTGATGATATACCTGAGAGTCATCCAATGACTATGTGGCATTACCATGTATACCTGGTAAAAATCCTGTTTCAACTTGGTTAACCTTTGGGCTGCTTCTGCTTTTCCTTTAGTCTTCTGATTCTAGTTTGTTTCTATCACTGCTTTCTTGTAATTTTCGGGGCTTGCAGGTGACTGAGTAATTAGGAGCCTTCTTTTTTGAGCAAGTTTTCTTAGCGATGCGCGATTAGCGCTAATCGTGCATCTGAAACTGCCTCTGTTTCTTGATCCGGGCTTCCCTGATACGTTTTTTGCCTCTTGCGCCTTTTTCTCTCATTTGGTATAAAGCTCAAAATTTGTAAAAATAGTGATTCCATGAGCTCTTGACCCTAAGAATTAAACCGTCTGTTTCTGGTATCAGCATCGCTCAGTACCCATTCAACCATGGCTGTACATGAGAAATCTGTGATAGATGCCTCAGAAGAGTTCTGCGGCTCTTTCTCTCCATTAAATAGAGTAAGTGTGCCTTCCGAAATGGACATTGGAGCGGTGCCTTCCCTCCTCATAGTTTTCTGCATAGCGGCCTGTATAACGCTTCGTCCTGCTTTCCTGCAGTTTACATTGAGATGGAAGTAATGATAAAAGACTAATGACAAGAAAACTTTAAATGCCGAAGATATGAAAAACATGCCACCTTACGTGAGCTAGTTCTTCGAAAAACACAACACCATACTTCATTAACAACTGGCACAACTCATTAATTCGCATTAAAATACATGACCAACTCTTGACTAAAAAGTTTTCTCGAACAATGAGCCAAAACCAACTACGATGAAGAGATCCCGGGATTTTGCTTTGCGATATCGCAGATCGCAGTATCGCAAATCGCAATGTCACAATGTCATCATGCAGTATCTATCGCAAGGTCGCAGTATCGCAACATTGCGGTATCGCAGTATTGCAATATCGCAGATCGTTATAATCCTTGCGTAATTCATGTGATTTTTGCGATGTGCGATATGCGATATCGCATATCGGCGATTTTTAAAGTTTTTCAATGTGAGTGTTTCTTCAATATATGCGATGCAATGAAGTTTCGCGTCGCAATCTCGCTTTTTGTTACTTTAACTCGTTAGAAGATGTATCCTATCATCCTTTGCGCGATGCGATATCCTTTAAGGAGTAATTTTAATTTTCTTCATTATGAAACTTAGGTATTTTAGTTTTTTCAAGGTATTTTCCTAAGTCCATGATGTTGTAAGTTTCATCTAAAAAAGAAAATGTAACACTAACTAATTTTTTTGAGGGTCCCCACTTATTTAGTATTAGCAATAATACTTCATAAGGAGGGGAATTGTTGGTGGCCACAACAATTGGCGATTCACTTGGAAGAACCAGTTATCTTTGTATTTCTATTGAACTTTTTCAGCTTCCAAAGCAGCAAATTTTTCAGAAAATTAAACTTTATTATGGAAAGATAAAGTACATTATACTCTAACCTATCAATGACATTTTGCTTAAGCTATTTTCAACTTTGATTATTTGCTGCCTCAAGTTAGTCCTTATGTTTACATCAGCCATTACTTGGTCTGTAAAGATAAAACAAAGTCTTCTCTGTAAACCAGTTTTAAATATACTCATTTGTCGTAGGTAGAGCCTCTGCTGCCAGCAGGCGTTCATAGCCTCGACAGGGTTACCTTTTACCCAGCTATGATCATGTATCCTACTACAAGAAACCTACAACTCTCAAAGAAGAATCCACATCTACACTTATTGCTTTGATTTTATTTTTATTTTTAAAGAACAATGTCTTGGTTTGGTGGCCAATTTATGATACAATCATTCACTTGATTTATAATTTTGCTGAACAAGCTGGCTCGTGATGAGACCCCTTGCCTCTTGATTGTAACAATCTTGAGTCATTACCCTGTTATGGTATGCAGTATTTGGCACAGTCAGCGAGTTATAATATCTGTGATTATGATACGCCCGCTCGTGATGAGACCTCTCATTGTTCAAGATAAAGTGTATCCTTGGATTGTTCCTCTGAAAGTTGTGATTTCCTTAGCAGGGAGGAAGTCATTGTCTTCTTTAGATAGCTCTGGACGACAATGATAGAGTTTTTGAAAGTAACTGTTCTACAGAGAATCTTTATTTTGTTATTGATACCTTTCATTGAGCTGATATAAAACAATTTCTTCACTAAAGGTTGTTTTCATTAAAGCTTTATGAAGTTGAAACTAGTATCATATCTAGGTTAGAGTCTTTAACTGTATCTTTCAATAATAAAGATCAATTTTCCAAAATATTTGCTATTTATACAAGCGAAAAATCAAAATCTGAAAGAGAGTTGGTGTCCTTTTCGTAAATTCCTAATGTAACCATTCACAACTAGTTTTATTATGAAAAAGAAAAACTATTACTTTACAAAAATAGAAGAATAATCTTCTATGGAAAATATTTCTTAAGAATTTGTCCATTGACAGGTAAAGAGTCTCTTTTACCTGCTAAATCCTGTAACACAAATGTCAATGGACCTAATACTTCTACAATTTGAAAAGGACCAAGCCACATTCTTTGAAATTTTATATGTTTCCCCTTTTCTTCGTGTGCCTTGTCCCATTTTAAAACTAAATCTCCCACCTGAAAATCTTTTCTGGTCATTATATTTGAATCAAAAGAGGATTTTACTAGTGCCTGATGATGAGCATGCGTTTTCTTAAATTGTTCTCGCCATTCTTCTAATTTGATTATTTCCATTTGCCTTAAGTGTAATGAGGAAGTTGGTACTTTATCAATGTATTGAACTAGAGACAGGGAAGGAATTGCTAAATGAATTGGAAGAACTACTTCTTTCCCATAAACTAAATTAAAGGGAGAAGTGCCGATGGAAGCTTTTTTCATTATTCGGTCTGCCCATAAAGCGTATATTAAGGATTTATGCCAATTTTTATGATTTTGGTCCACTGTTCTTTTGATAATCTTGATTAGGGTTTTGTTTGTAGACTCGGCTAATCCGTTGCCCTGTGGATAATAATTGGCCGAATATTTAAGTTTGAATCCTCTTTTAAGTGCAAATTCAGTGATTGCATTTCCAGAAAAGTATGATGCATTATCGAACATTAAAGCGGAAGGTAATCCAAACTTGGTGATTATAAATTGATCTATGAACTCAATGATATTTTCAGCATTAGCCGTCTTGAGTGGAACTGCTTCTACCCACTTAGTAAAATAATCTGTTGGTGTAAGGATATATCTATGCTGCTTGGAAGAGTGAGGAACGATCTCACCTATTATGTC
>APFE030234883.1:8282-20233 GCA_000404065.3 Pinus taeda | reverse complement strand
TGGCTTACCATTGTAAGGCAGCCACATATGCGACCAGTCAGTTGAGAAGTATCCATGCAATTTTTTTGACCAATCTCTGCTAAGAATTAAGCCATAAAACTCAGGGATATCAGCTACTAAAACATCAATTGCTTGACATCCCTTTGGGTTGGATGACAACCTTATGGTTACTTGATTTAGTTCGCCGATGACTTCGACTTGAGACCGATCCAACTGAACGATGCGAACATCAGATTTCTGTGGTTGAACGTTTAATTTAGTGCATATGGACTTCGGTATAATATTCGATGAAGCACCTGGATCCACTAAACAATTATGTACATTTTTGTTAAAAAATTCATAAGTAAGGAGAAAAGGGGGAGTATGAGATCTCGATCTACCTCCAATTAAGGCGATGTCATTTGGATCAATGTTGTTAGTCGTATTGGTTGGAGGTCTTCCCATATTCTGAGAAGCTTGAGAAATTACAGCGGCAGGTGTTAGCCTCCTGCTGTAGCAGGTTATTCATATTTCGTGATTGACATTTTACAGACCAAATATGTCATACTTTGCATGCTGCAATGCTCCATATTTGCTAAACAGTCACCAAGCAAAGAAGGCTACTCAGAGTTCATCTAACTGCTTTTCCAAATTTTGAGAAGTTATTCCAGTTTTGTACAATTTTTCAGCTAAAGGGAGGTCCAAACAGCTTAATCTTGGTCTCCCTAGGTTTCAATTTCCTATTTTAGAATATAGAGGATGAAAATCTGTCCAAACAGCTTAATCTTGGCAGAGTCTTAGATAGGTAGAGAATCAAAGGAGCCCAACTGCTTAATCCGAGCCCTTGGAAGAAAAAAGGTAGTTTGTAGATAGGAAGGTATAAAAAGAAAAGATTGAAATGATGGGTTTGCAAGTCTAAGTGCACCCAAACCAAAAGAAGAAAAAATGTTAGGTAAGTAGGCTGGGTAGGTAGTTTTGAGGTTGTAGAATCTTGACTACTGATCAGTTCCATGTTCTCAGGGTGTCATCTCTACTCAGGACACAATCACCCGACAGTTTTATGTGAAAGAGCTCAAAACAGGCATAACTAACTTCCTTTCTCCATCTCCCCCAAATCATTAACTAATTTCCCCAAAAGAGGTCAAGATCTACTTGACATCTCTTAGTTTCATCATTTTCCATGTCATTTAGCCTAGGTGAAGATCTGCTTCACTCAAGGAAGGATCCATACTTTCTCTATAAAGTTCTACCTCCCCATTGAAGCCTAAGATCTCTCAAACTTAGCACTTTATTACCATCTCCATATTAACTACTGACATTATTATTTAACTCCCTATATTTTCCCCATCCCCTACTAAAACTATGTAAATGATCCCCTATATAAATATCCCTCCCCCTAGTTGAAAAATAACCATAAGTACCCCCGAGAATTGCTCAGTTTGTCTGAAACTTGGCAAGAACCCTCATGCTGCCCCTTCAAACCATCTTCTAATGCAATAGACTCCTTCCAAAGTATAAAATCCCTTTTTAGGTTATCGGACCCCTTCCGAGGCCTCAAGCGCTCTTCTAACACACATACTCACTCCTTCCAATTGCAATAGACCCTTGCCGATTTCCTTAACACTCTGCAGATCCTAGTGAGGCATCTCGCGTTGCCTTATCGCAATATTTTCACCACATAGGTGTGCCCCATCCTTTGTTGCCCGATGCGATATCGCGATATCGACGATCGGCAGTTGCAAGCATCGCATTTCCAAAATAAATACCTTCTTGTTCCCGGCCAATGCGATATTGCGATCGCATCGGAAGAAGTTTACCGCATCGCATTAACATATGAGTCACCCTGCCACGTCACCTGGCTGACATCATCCGTTGTACAGCTGACGTCATGTTGACGTCAGTAGCTAGAAAATCGAAAATTCGCGCAAGCGCAAAAGTCGAGCTTCGAAGCTCCAGAACAAGAAACGGAGGCAGTTTTTGATGCACGATTAGCGCGAAGCACGCGCATCGCTACGGAAAATGAGCGATATTGGGGAATCTTTAGGGAATCTTTTGATTCCTTGGCCTGTTTTGCACCGAAAAAGCCCTAAATTGCCCAATTTTGCCAAATTAAACCGATTTAAAGACAGGAAAAGACCAGAGACAGAGATTAAAGAGTATCAGATCAAATCTACAGGGAGAAAGCACGTCAAAGAGTATCAGAAAGTGGCAGAGACCATCAATGTAGCGGCAAAGAGTATCAGTGAAGATCTTCACAGCGGCCCAAAGCAGGAGACAATTAAATACCTTCCAGCAAAGTCAGAAAGAGGGCGAAGCCACTCAAAACCCTCAAATCATGGTTGTTTCACATTTAACTCGCACCATAACAGAACTGCAGATCCCAAAGCATAGTTATTCCAGCACTACTGCCTCGAACCTCCAAGGGCCACATTGCACTCCTTTTGATCCAGCTACCTCTGACACAGTTCAATAAATATTTACCTGCATTTAATTTTGGCACAATTTTAGGTTTAGAAAGCTCCTTTTGCAGACCTGTTTTAGGTCAATTGTAATAAATAGTTTGAGATATTTGCACTAGAAAGACAGCCCTGAAGACTGTATTGAGGGGGTTGGTTGGTTGATTGATTAGTCAACAAGCTATCTCTAGCTGATTTTGCTTCGGGACAGACTCGCACTGTAATATCTGATAAGTTTCTATAATCAAAGACTGCTTATGAGCCTTGGAGAACTGATTGTTCACTGTGTTTAATGGTTGAAGAGTGATTATGGAATTCTCATGCTGTGCATAACTCAATAAGTGCTTCTTACCTCTGTTTTCATTCATGAATTACACTCTTAAACAGCTGAAAGAAAGATTAGCTTAGAATTTGTTTAAATACACTCTATGCTCAATTTCTATTGTTTCTTTATGTTTTCCTCTGTTTAAGCATAAATATGAATTCCACATGGCTCATGTTTGCCTTAAACCCAAGACAGTTATCCAGGGATTCTTCATTATCCCTAGATAGAGATCATCTTTCCCCTTGTTAAGTTAAATGAGAGATTCTTAAGTGCCTCTCATTCCTTACATATCATTCATCCTTTTAGTTCGAAGATTGTGTTATGAGCAGCTATCCTGCTTCATTATTTCCCTTATGACCAGAAAGACGCACTAATAATCCTAACCCGTGACTCCATGCCCAATGGTTTGAAACTTATCACTTCATAAATTGCCTCTCTGCCTGAAAGCATTTTCCTTCCATCCAAACACAAACAAAAACCCCTGAGCCAAAAGCTAGCCTAAAATCATTAACAAAGTTGAATCATTAAGAGAGAGCCCTCTCTGATTGCAGGTGGGCTAGAACCTGCAATCCAAAGATTGGTTTGTGTTTACCTCAGCCGTATCCCTACAGGAGCCTAGGGACAACCTGAGTGTTAACAACAGGCAAAGGTGCAACTGGCACAACATGTAATTCTTTCATCATTATATTTTGTTGATGCTTTAGCTTGCTCAATTCATATAGAGTGATATTTGCGCTAGTCTTTTTCATGTCTTCTATGATATTGTACTCCATTTCACCCGAAACGATCAGTGTTTTAGATGGAGTAGGTGAATCTGTTTGGACTGGGCTAGTTTGAGTCTCTTTAGATGTCGTTTTCTTTGTTGCGACTTTATCCTTTGTTGCAGAGCTTGCGCTCTTTGGTTTTGGGGTAGTTTGGGGAGGATCAAGCTGGTTTCTACTTCGTGTGCTAACTGGGAATCCCACATTCCTTGTAATTATACTACTTCTTCATCATCAGTTTGCCCTTCAGTGGCAATTTCCTCTTCCTCTTCCTCGGATTTAGCATTTGTTATAGCATTGGGTGGTTTTGAATCCGTTGACGGGCCTCTTTTGAAAGCTCTGTAGGGCTTTTTGAAGAAGTTTTTGCTACATGCTTTTTTATGTCGACCATTTCATTAGACATGGTCTTAAGAACTTTTTGCAATCCCTCCAAATCGAATGGATCTTTTGCTTGTTTTTTCTTGGACTCTTCTTTGAAGGTGACCTTCTTAGACTTCCAGTCTTCTAACGTGGATTTATTCTCTAAGGCGATTATATGTTTCTCTACTGCTATGGCTTCTTTCATGTTTTCAACAAGAGTTTTTTTGTTAGCCCTGTCCACGAAGATTGCTATGTTTGATGGTAATGCAGTGATATACCATTCACATCACACTTCCTCGCCGGGCTGGGAAGCAGTAGGAATTTTGTTTAGAATCTTATTGAAACATATATTGAAATCTTTAATCGGTTCTCTAGATTCTGTCGTAAGATTGGATAGGTCGTTGATTAACATTGCTGTAGACCTGTTGTCACCAAACTTGGTTAGAAATTGGTCTTGGAAGATGTCCCAACTAGTAATAGATCCATAGGGTAATGAAAAATACCAAGATCCGGCTATTCCTTGTAGGGTATAAGGAAACAGTCGAACAACAACATCTTCATTAGTAACCCCATCGAGGTTGATGGATAGCATAAAGTTGTTTATGTGCTCTTCTGCTAGCATGCCTGCCTCAGGATTGAACTTGGGTAGCCATTTCTCAGGATGGGCCTGTATTTGACTCAAGGGTGCAGGCATTAAGACTGCCCAAGGATTGTTCCATGGAGACTGGGCCATTGCTGAACTGCTAACAAGGGGATTTGCAGAAAATGATCCCTGTGATTGAGAAGATGAGGTGATTATGATCGCAGATGATTGAGGAGGAGTTGTAGGGATTCCACTAGGTGGATTGATAATGGTTTGGGGTGGTGGAGTAGATGGTTGACTTCGCGGTGGAGAAGTTGAGATGGAAGATGTTGATGAAAGGGTCTCGCTATTAGACCCTTTAGGTGACTTCCTTGCTCTTTTCCTTTTAGGAAGAGGTAGTTCGGTTGGCCAAATACCGAACTTTTCACTCTTAAGTCTAGTCAGGGGATGAGCAGGGTTATACTGTGAAGTAACATTGCCCTGAGATTTATCAGATCTTTGAGGGGAAATGGAAAATCGCTGGAGTTTATGAATCAAAGATTCGACTTCAGGAGGTTCAATTATAGATTGATCTGAAATGTCAGGATTTGTAGCAGCAGATGATGCTCTCGCAATTTATAACTCTGGATTTAAGTGTAATGGAGAAGTTGGAGGAGATGGTGAGGGCGAATTACTCTCAGAATGGTATTTTGATTTGGATTTACTTGCCATTCATAGTTCAGGCCCTCCTTCTAGTGCCAAATGTGTTGAAGGCCCCGAAAATCGGGTCGACAATAAGGGGGATACCCGCCTGGTCCGGACCTTGGTTGGGAGCTCCTTATCCGTTTGGTATAGCGGGTCCGACTAGGGATCTGGGACCAGTTTCCCAATTTAGTGTATGTGTGTGTGTGAAAGAAGGGTGTTTCTGTTTGGACTAGAATACTTCTATCTAATCTAATGCTGTGCTATGTATTCTAATAAACAGAAAAAAATCAAAATTTATGCTAACCCGGGGTGTGATCTTTCTTCTATGCGATCTAAAAAGATTTCATACGATAACTAGTAATAAATATCATTCAGCTATCGTAAGAAATGAATTCGATAAAAATGAGCTACTTTGTATAAGAAGTTAGATGAAACAACTGTTAAAACTTATCGTATAAATGAGCTATTCATACACTAAACATAAACAAATAGTTATCACTGTACAAAAGTGCCAAATGATAACTCAGACATTCATGTTGTAACATATAAATAACTGAAAACTGAATATCGCTTTAACGCATAAGCAGAAATGGTTAAGAGATAAAAGTACCATTTATAACTAGTCCTACTCATGAGCTTCAAGCGATGATTGATTTATCTCTCTTTGATTCAACATCTACTAAGAGTACAGAAGTGCAACATCAGTAGGAGATATCAAATGCCAATTCAAATAACCTTGTTCCATTCATTCACAAAACCTCCTCTAGGTGCAAAAGGCATGTTTTGAGGGCCAAGTTTTTGATAAATTCTACCCTTCTCTAAATGCATGAGTAGGGTTTAATACTACTCACCTAATAACTTATTTACATAATTTGAGGATCGGTTTAAATGACCCTTCCTTTTTTCTAAGGAAAACTATTTTAAAATTAAATCTTACTAACTATCTAAATCTACTGCTTTAATGTCGCAAGCATTCATATTTTCTGAGTAGAGTCGGCTGACTGTCTTCCGCCTTTGGTTGAGTTAAGCAAACAGAAACAGTAAGAGCTGGCATTCTCTTCTCAGTAAAATTGATGATACACTTGAGAATCATTCAATGAATATGTAGCATTATCATATATGCCTGGTAAAAATCCCATTTCAACTTGGTTAACCTTCGGATAGCTTCTGTTTCCAGTTTGCTTCTATCGCTGATTTTTTTGCAGTTTTCGGGGCTCACAGGTGACTGAGCAACTAGGGACCTTCCTTTTTGAACAATTTTCCTTAGCGATGTGCGCTTAGCGCTAATCACGCATCGGAAACTACCTCTATTTCTTGATCCGGGCTTCCCTGATGCGGTTTTTTCTTCTTGCGCCTTTTTTTCTCATTCGATATAAAACCCAAAATTTGTAAAAATAGTGGTTCCGTGAGCTCTTGACCCTAAGAATTGAACTGTTTGTTTCTGGTATCAGCATCTTTCAGTACCCATTTAACCATGACTATACATGATAAATCTGTGATAGATGCCTTCGAAGAGTTTTGCGGCTCTTTTTCTTCCTTGAGCGGATTAAGTATGCCTTCCGAAATGTACATTGGAGCGCTGCCTTCCCTCTTTGTTGTTTTCTACATAGGGCCCTATGTAATGCTTCATCTTTCTTTCCTGCAATTTACATTGAGGTAGAAGTAATGATAAAGGACTAATAATAGGAGAACTTTTAAATTCCAAAGATATACGAGACATGCCACGTTACGTGAGTTATTTTTTCGAAAGACACAACACCCTACTTCATTAACAACTGGCAATAACCCATTAATTCGCATTAAAATAAATGACAAAATCTTGGCTAAAAGTTTTCTTGATCAATGAGACAGAACCCACTGCGATGGAGAATTCCCGCGTTTTTGCTTTGCGATGTCGTAGATCGCAGTATCACAATGTTGCAATGTCGCAATATCATCGTGCTGTTTTTTATCGCAGATCACAATATCGCAACTTTGAGGTGTCATAGTATTGCGGTATCGCAATATCGCAGATCATTATAATTCTTGTGTAATTTTTGTGATATTTGCGATGTGCGATATGCGATATCGCATATCGGCAATGTTTTAAAGTTTTTCAATGAGAGTGTTTGTCTTCAGTATATGCGATGCGATGAAGTTTTCGCGTCGCAATATTGCCTTTTATCATTTTAATTCTTTGGAAGGTGTATCCTATCATCCTTTGCGCGATACGATATCCTTTTAGGAGTAAATTTAATTTTCTTCATTATGAAACTTAGGTTTTCTAGGTTTTTCAAGGTATTTTCCTAAGTCCATAATGTTGTAGATTTCATCTAAAAAGAAAATGTAACATTAACTAATTTTTTTGAGGGTCCCCACTTATTTAGTATTAGCAATAATACTTCATAAGGAGGGGGGTTGTTGGTGGCCCCAACAATTTGATACAGTATTTCCTTCCTCTCTCACTGCCCATGTTGTCAAACTTCTTCAGGAGGCCAGCAATGAAGAAAATCCCATGTAGAGAAGGCTGAATGAAATGATCCACTTGCAGCAGACCAGAGAAGAAGTTTTCAAGAACACATCCGAATTGCAGGAGAAAATCAAGGAAATTTATGATAGAAAGGAAAAGGTGGATAAATTTCAGGTGGATGATGTGGTGCTGAAGTGGGATGCAAGGAATGAGGAGAAAGGCAATCACAGTAAGTTCGAGAACCTCTGGAAAGGTCCTTTGAAGATTGCAGCATATCGGGGGCAGAATGCCTTTCTTCGGAAGGAAATAAACAGAGAAGATTGTCTAGGAGGGCTGATCAATGGCCAGCTGCTCAAGCGGTACCATTTCTAAGTTATCAACGTTGCTTCCAGTGTCACTGTAAATACCATTTTATTTTAGTTTCGTTAGAGTTGTTCGAGCTAGCCTTTAAGTCATTTCAATCTCAAGTTTGAGTCAGCTTTTTTTAGTCATTTCAGTTTCATAAATGAGTCGGAGTGCTGTATTATTTATCAAAATGATGACTCCATAGCCTAATGGACGAAGGCACTGTCTAGCTCTTCTAGAAATCTGTTGTTCTTGGCACCTTCAAGGAGCTACCATCTCCCATTGGAGCCAATGTTAGAGTTGGTCTGGTCAGTCCTCCGCTAAAGATCAAAACTCTTTATGAATTTCATGTTTAGGTGTCCTGCTCCATTCTCCCAGCTGCATTCCGCTAGGGGCATGCCATAATCTAACGGAGAAGGTCATGATAGTCATTCCCCCTCATGCCTAGCTCCTGCTGGCTCAGGTCTTTTGTCAATAATCATCAAAGTCCATGACAGTCAAATTCTGGTCTTTTAAAGGACAAAGGTCATTTCGAGGTATAGGTCTAGGAATTCATCAATTTGGTCTTTGAACATGTCCAGTAAAGCCATGCAGGCTAGAGTGAGGCCCTTACACAGTTATGGTTCAGAGAGTTTCATTGTCATACGGATAGACTTTGACTGTTCTTCAAAACTCTATTTCGAAGAAAAGTCAAACAATGTCATTTGTGACAAATTTTTCAAAAAAAAAGTTGCCAATTGATTTTTTCAAATGCAGTCATGGTTTTCGTGGCCAAATGTCCTATCGTGCAATCCCTGCAAAGAGTGCTGAAAATTTTATCATATGAGCTCAAATTTCAAAGGGAAAGTGAAAATCAGAGTCAGTGAAAAAAGTGGAAAACATAACATTATAAAAATTGGTTTTTGAAGAGGAAAAAATTAAACCCATGTCTTCCAAGGCTATATATACAAATTTTTATCAAAAACAAAGGCTTTGTGCTATTACAAGCCTTGGAGAAGCATTGTAAAGGTGTGAGTGTGCATTAGCAAGCGTTTGAGTGCGTTGGAGGTGGTTTTAGAGGGCGCGACGCATATACCCAAGAACGCGGCACACATAGAGGGCGCGGCGCACACGCAGCCTGCCAACAGTTCAATTTTTCTAAGGGCGCGATGCATACCCAGGGCGTGACACACTGGGCTTTGCGCGCGACGCACACAGAAAAGGGCCAAAACAAGTGCCCAAACACTTCCAAATTTTGGTGAAGCACACCAAAATGAGACGTAGGCCTTATAACATCACCTGCTCATCAAATTTTGTCAATTATATGCAGTTTATTGAGATGTTTCAATGCCACCAAAATTCATAAAGTCAACCATAAGAAATCACCAAGAAACATGATGGCTAGGGTTGTTAAAATGTGTTGTTAGTGCCAAGGTTTCACTCCACTGACCTTTTTCCCCTCACCTATCATTTTTCCCATCCTCCATTTATCATTTTTCCTAAAACCCCTACCCTAAATTACTACCAAACCCTCTCCCCTATCCCTCCACTATTTGGTCAACACAAAACCCCAAACCCTACCTTGTTAAAACCCCAAACCCTACCCTATCAAAATACCCAAACTCCTCCCATATCCCTAAACAAATTTCTCCCTATAACCACTATCCCCATTTCATCACTCCCTTCCTAATACTCTATGTTTCATTGTTCCACACTGTGACAGATATCACAAAGGCACCCGACCTCACACCATCATCAAAGGGCAGCCTAATCACAGTACACATTGCGTTCGTGACATCACAACATTCGTCTGAGTATGAGATGGAGACAGAAAGTGACACATCCTTAGAAGAGTAGGCTCCTAGGAGACACCACAAGAGTGGCAAACATGCCAGGTATGAACCCACTACCCTCACCAAGTTACAAGCATGTCCTCTTGCCATGTCATGCTTGCAACACCTATCATGTTTTTAATTTTGTTAAAGGGTGGAAAATGTTAGAGTTCATCATGAGTTGGCCCATTTATTTGTGCTTCATCTACATGGAGGTCAGTCTATCTTGGCCGGGGTCACTTTCACATTGACACCCGAAGCTATATCAGTGGGAATAGGTATACCAAATGTTGGACAACAGCGGCATAAGAAGAAGAAGGTGGACAGACAACACTATGAGCCTTACATCAATGCCAAATTCTTGAATGAGCTCACAAGATTTTTTCCCTTCAAATATTTGAAAGATGAGTATGCTCCACTCATGAGATTGATCATGAAATACTTCAGCTGTGAGGGGAGGTTCTCTCAACTGTATGCCTATCATATCTAGTTTTTCATGCACTTCACCAAGGCGAGGATGATGAACCTCCCATTTTTCATATGCAGGAACATAGAGAGGATGAACACCTTCATGATGCATAAGACCCCCCAGCAGCAGCTTAACAATGTGTTTCACTTTGCTCTTATCTGAATTTTAGTAGATCATCAGTTGGGATTGCAGGGCATTGCTTGGGAGGACTTCATCTCCTGTGATTTCTTTAGCACATCATAGGTACTATCAAAGCCAAAGAAGGAGTTGGGTGGTCCTTCTCATCAGCATGAACACCATGAGACCACTACCATGCCAGTTTTTGTTACATATCAGAGAGGCAATAGGCACTTGTTTGCAGCAGCAAAGTGAGTGTTATCTCCACCCAGGGTGGAAGGGGCCTCACTTCCAGCATCAGTGACACAGGTACTGGACAAGGGCAAGAAGCCCATGCATGATGAGGGGCCATCAGGTGTGCAGGAGACCGATGTCATCCTCATTCAGGATGATGAGGCAGAGGCAGAAAATGCAAAACTTAGGCTGACCATTCAGGAGTAGCACTCGAAGATCCAAGACTTGATACTCAATATGGAGAGGGCCAGATGGATCATCAAGTATCTGGAGCAGAGGAACAGGCAGCTTGAGGACCAGTAGGTAATCATGGAGCTGCAAAGCATCCGTGAGAATTGACAAGCTTCCCAACAGAGGAGGATCGAGCTCACTACATTGGAGCAGGAGATCAACAATGACCGTGAGTCTTGGTTAGAGCGGGTCAATCTACACCTGGAGAGACTACTGGAGAAGGCCAACAGGGACAAAACCATATTGAGGAGGATGGCTTGTCATTACAGGGCACGAAACATGAGCACAAAGGCCCGAATAAGGAGCTTGAAGGCCAAACTGCGCAGAGAAACAAAAGAGGCAAAAGAGAAAGATCGGCTTTGAATCTTGGTGGAAGCTTTTGTGGCCCGACATAGTGCCTCTTAGAGAACCTCCAGCCCAAATTTCAAGAAATTTGGGACAATTTTGGTCACAGGGGAATTTTTTGGCACAAACACAAGTTTTTTCTCTATACGCGTCGCACTACCGGCGCGACGCGTAGGATTGGGAGCTCCAAATGAGAAATGGTTTTCATTTTTGGATTTAGCATGAAAAATCATGACTACTAGCACTCAGGCAAGAAACTTGGTCATGATTTGAGTCTCCAGGAGGTCAAAAACACCCAAACAATGGCCTCACTGCCCCTATTTTGACACACAGGAAGCAGTCTTGGGAGAATGAAGATTTGGAGGGGCCAATTAGCCTCAAAGTCAAAAATTATACTTGGGCTGGAAAGTAGACATGATATTATTTCCAACGAGCACACTTGGGCACAATTTTGACTCCTGCAAGTGCCTCAAAACCGGCCTCAAAGTGGCGTGACGTATACAGAAAGGGGCGTGGCACATATAGGAAAAAAGGCCCAAAATGCCTCTGTTTCGCGAAATTTCGCTCCCCGACTTTTCATAAGTGGGCCCCCTCATCTACACTTAATTTTTTCGGCACCTAAGGCAGCTTTCAAAGAATTTTCACTCCAGATGGGCATTTATCCAAGTGGCAAAGGAAGGCAAAGGGTCACCCAAGCCATTTGTCTTGTTTGTGGCGCTGCACCTGTAGCTGATGTTTGGCTCTCCACCTTCATTTTGTAATGATTTGAGTAACTCCCCAACCCTTGGGCGTTCTATCTCTT
>APFE030234868.1:0-16153 GCA_000404065.3 Pinus taeda | reverse complement strand
TATATTGTTACCATACGTCCAACTCCACTGTACAGTGTATAACACTACAGCAACAAAATATGAAGTGCAAATTGATTCATGAATAATGCTTTTGTGTTGTAAAATTGAACAAAATTTATTGCAAACTCTCGGTTCTGGTGGCTTCAAATAAATCTACAGTTCGACATTCCTTAAAACAACAGACCGACGCTTACAACAAAACAAAAATCACACGCACCAGCGCTTTAAAATTCAAGCTCCACGCAATAGATTGACATACCTTTACTCAGCGCACCACACAGCAAACGCACCAGGTATATCAGCGCGCACGGAGGCTGTCTATGCCTTTCAGGCAGCACGCAGGCTGTCTACGCCTTTCAGGCAGCACGCAGGATTCAATGCAAGGCTAAAAAACAATGAATCATCTCTTCATGTGTTTGGCACCACGGTCCACCAAAGTTATATTACCTCCAGCACCAACCAATGGACGGCTCCATGCAGGTATAGAACGTTTTACTCAGTGCTAATCCACGATCATGCCATCCACCATCCACGGAGGTATAGAACTTTTACTGCGCTAATCCATGATCTACACGCAACAGCGTTTGTATGTTTGGAGGCCAGCAATGAACTGAGTATACGCACGCACACACAGAACCTTCTCTGCACCAGCGCCTCCACGCCTTAGCGTAATTAACACCACGACCAGCACTCAGCTGTGCTCCAACATCACTCTGATACCAATTGTTGGACAATCAAATGCACAGCTAAATTAAATAAAAAGACAGCAGATCAATCATGCACATAAGACACAGCTTTAACCTGGTTCACCCAACCAATCTGGGCTACGTCCACCAAACATAGGCATCATGAATTTATTAATCAAAACAGGAGATTACATCATGAAATCCTCACATAACTCTCACCCTCTTCGCCAACATCCGAATGATTGCCTGTTATATAGCATAGAGAATCTAAGAGCCTCATTAACTCACTCACATCAAATATAGGAGGCATTAATCACCTCCCAACAACCTGGAGCTAATCTAGGAACTGAATTTCTATTGTTGTCACCTACACAGATTTCTGCCTATTTCACTTCAAACAAAAATCTCAACAGCAAAGAGATTCCTATCATCTTCAGAGCGAGTCGCAAACCTTTACATTGTTCTTGCACCTACTTGACTAGATGTTCATTAGCAGTGCTTGGAATTGATTTCTGGTCGAAAAGCCCAAAAGTAGAAAAGGGACAGAGCAGCACCATCATTCAACAACGGCAATTCATAAAGCTGAGTAGAAGTCATTTTCATGATGGTAGAATGATCACGGGTCATCACAAGTGCCTTATATCCTACACCTTCAAATAATAACTTTTCCAAATTTTCCCTAGACGAAACATCATCCAATATCACTAGAGTTGGCTTGGCTTGCCTTGGCAGTTGCTGCTGCAGCCCTCTATGTGATTCCTCCACATTCTCAAATTCAGGTCTCTTCCTCCGGCCAATCTTCTTGCACGTGGTGTCTAAAATTACCTCCAGGTTTGGGGACTCTGACATAGTGATGTAAATGATATTGTTTTGGAAAACATCTTTGATGTCTTTATCGTTGTTTATGGCCAACGCGAGAGTAGTTTTTCCGATACCTCCCATACCATGCAAGCCAAAAACGGTCACCTCACTCTGGAGCAGAGTTCGCTTCAAATTCCAAATATTTTTTTCCAACCCAACATAATTACAAGGAACTTCGACAAGAGAACCATCAAACATATTATCTGCACCCATTTGTTGAAGTATCATCACATTTTTTGTGGATCATTCATAATCTTAGAAACATGTTTCAAGATTGTTTCATTCATCTTGCTCTCATCCATTGACCCTAACTCGTACTGTTGGCGAAGGGTCGTTAGCTCTGCTATGATATTCTTCACTTCAAGAAAGATGTTGATAGGTATCTGGTACCAGAGGAAGTAGAAGATTTCCCCCTCCAGCTGACTGGTTTAAAATCCATATGAGTCTATGAAAAAAATCGAAACAGCTGGTACCTTCCCACTTTTTCAGCAATTCCACGCCCTTCATCAGCGTTTTCAGGAACTTCTCGTATCTAGGATTCTGTTCATTTTTGGGTTTTCATAAATTTGACAAACTCAATAGATGAAATTCCTTTATGAGTCCTGTGAGCACCGTATCCAATATACTGCATGCATTCTTACAATTAAAGTTATCCATGACAAGTTCCTGTAGTGGCCTCACTAGTGAAGAACGAGTCCCGAAAATTCAAAGCCCGACCATTATTAGAAGAAATTCAACTCCGCATGAGACAAAAGTGTAGTAATTTGGAGATTTCTTGACACCGGCCAAGGCCGGGAGAGGGTGAATTTTGTGGTTTTCTGAGTTGGGTTTTAGTGTTTTAGGTTGTGGAATCAATCGATGTTCAGTTGTGTATACAGTGAAGAGATTAATGTGTCGTGGAAGGATATCAGTAGAATGTGAAGCATAACAAATTGAGGCAAAAGAGAAATGGCATTGAATATATAACTAATACTAATGCTTAGGGATACTTAGGGTCTAGGAATTCACTAGTAATAAATTCGGGGACAAATCGGGACATTGAAATCGAGTAAGAGCAATTCAAAACTCAGGTGGTAGATTGAAAGCGTTGGCAAGTTCCTTTAGTGGCCTTGCTAGTGAAGAAAGAGTCCTGACAACAGACTCGCAACTGATCAAAATTTGTTTCTGGGCATATGTATTGTTTGAGGATTAAACGAAGTCTGGGCAGATAATTAATGTATCAACAAAGTGATCAAACCAACTTATATGAACGAAGAAAATTGCGAACACTTACACCCTAGGATGGACAAATTCTCTGTAAAAGTATTTTTCATTAATAGAAAAAGAGAGTATATTAAGAGGACATGGCAGAAACTATTTTAAAAAAGTGCACAAAGTTAATCAAAATTGCATTCAGAATTAGAAAAAACCCTGTATTTTACATGAACTCTGAAACTTCCAAAAGAGAAATTTGAAGCAAAAACTTGTATTGCCTGTAAATTTGAGGATTTGTTCTTGTGCAAATCAGACAAAATCGTGTCTGTGAATATCGTGCTTGTGAATTTGTAAAAGTGATGTAAATGAAAAATCTGAAATTTAAAAAATTCATGTATACTTTTTATTTAAGGAAAAAAATGGTATTTGGAATGGGTTTGTGAGTAAAAGTTCCATATGCATGTAGTGCAAAATCTACTTTCTATTTATTTATGTCAAATAAGGATTTATTTCAAATAAGGAATTTAGTAATTATTAAAAACAGGTAGAGATTTTTCCTTATTTCAAATAAGGAATTTAGGAATTTATTAATTATTAAAAAAATTAAAAGTAGAGATTTTCAAAATTTATTAGCTTAAAAATTTTAAAAGTAAAGATTTTGGGTTTATATTTAATTCCTTTATGTTGATCGTTATGTTTTCATTCTTTTAAATGTCAAGATAATATTGAACATATTGTGTCATTTTATGATCTAATCACCTATTGAATTGATTTTGTTTCTTAAGGTGTTCACTTGAAGCAAGACATTACTAAATTTATGAGCCTAAAATATAGAGTACTAGAAGATTGTCTTCCAAAGCAACACCAATATCCATACCATGCTTCTTTTCAAACATGTGACAACCATTTGCCCATTTGTCACCATTATAAAATGGTTATCAACTTCCACGGTAGCCTACCTAGTCAGTTGTTTATTATATCCACTATTGACCTCTTGGGAAATATCACATAATTTAGTTTAAAACTTTCTTACTTCTTCACATAACCAAACAATGGGTCATCAATTAACATAGTTGCCTTAACATGATCTACCTTATCCATCTCCTAGATCACTGAGTCCCTATCTCCCTAGGACACTTAATTCTCTATACATACTTATTGTCTCAATACTTGACGCCTAACATACAGACGAACTTGTAGATTGAATTCCTAATGTCTTGATACCTAATATCTCCAAAGGCTAATGGTCGGCTATGAAGCCACTACGCCCTCGGGTAGAGGCTAAAGAGTGTCATTGATACTAATTAGCTAATATCTTAACATCCAAAATCCCAACATCCATGTCTTCACTATTTGGTTACCACCTAGACACCACCTTGGTGCCAAGTCAACCGTCCATTGCCATGTTAACATGTCACATCACTTGCCACATTGGTATGCCATGTCATCTAGACCCATATTGATTCCACATCATAATGAGATGTTAGCATGAGAATCAATTACCACACAATTGCAATGCGGTATCCCTAGGTACATCAACTCACCACATCACTACTCTATCGATATCGAGGTTTCTTGTTGGTGACTAGTGTCCTACTTACTGATATCTACTACCCAATATTGTGACATTTTGATAGGTTGATGTTCCAACAACTAATACATTGATCGGTCGATTTCACCTCTTGATGGACTCTAGTCCCCAACCATTAAGTGACAGTCCTTGAACCCTCTATCTCCATGGGCTAATGGATAATGTATGATATTCTAATATCAGGACATGTTTTGCATGTCATCTAGATTAGTTGGGGCTTTTTGCACAATTAGGTGATGGGGAGCGCTATTTTCCATCATTATAAACCATAGGTATATAGATGTTGTATGGGTGTTAATATGAGGAATTTCCCAACAAGCATGGTTTTTGTTGGGGCGTTAGGCATCATCTAAGGAGAAACACCATTATCATTCTAGGGCCAACAAGGGTTTTTTAAGGGCTAGTAATAATATAGACTATGAACATGGTATAAAACCACCTCCTGGTGCTTGTAAGGTGAATAGTTGGCCTAGTGGTGCTCATGGAGACCATCTAAGGGATGGTTCTTAGGCCCTTGAACATTTTTCAAGGATTAAAAATAGTCCCTAAGGGCCCAAAAGAGGTGTAACATAATTTTCATGGTCCATGTATAAGATCCCAAGCCACTTCAATACAACCCCTAAAAATAAAATATTTTCCCCACATATGTTGTGTGGACAATGTTTATTTCCCTTTAGTGGTTAATTCATATTGACTGCTACTATAGATTTTGGAATATCTAGCATGGAAAAGTGTTTGAAATTTTTCATGTTACATGTTGATGCCTATTGTTACACTTTTTATCTTTCAATCTCTATTCTTCTAACAATATATAATTGTCTCATATAAAACCTCAAGCAATACACGTGGTAACACCCTTCAAATAATATTTACTCTCATTTGTTGAATATTTTGTATTTCCACTTTTCAACTTCAATCGCAAAGAAACAATAAAACTAGCTAACAATGAGTAAACTCCATCAAAAGTGCTACCTAAAGTTGTAGTTGTTAGATCTATTAGATATGACGAAACTATTTATGAAATTAAAGATATCAATATGTGACGTAGAAATCATGATCATTTATCATAATTCTTACAGATAACTATTCATGTGATACATAACTTTGGTTCCATTACAAGAGATATTGAATAATCAGGCCATGTTAATTTTAGCAATGATATAAAAAATAAGATGGGATCCTAGTTTTTTCTTTACAAATTCTTACTTTGGATAGTCTAAAAAAAGGTGTTTTATCTAACCTTTGGTATTATTTAAGTTTATATTGTAACTTATCTCCTATACATATTTATTTGCTTCTTGTTAAACACATGGCAGCTATTTTCCCAAATGTCACCATTATAAAATGGCCTATCAACTTCCAGGGTAGCCTATCTAGTCAACTGGCTATTATATCCACTATCAACCACTTGGGAAATATCACGTTAGTTTAAAACTTGCTTACTCGGTCTTCACATAACCAAACAATGGGTCATCAATTAACACAGTTACCTTTCCATCATCTACCTTATCCATCTATCAGATCACTAAGCCCCTATCCCCTAAGACACTTAATGCTCTATACATACTTATTGTCTCGATAATAGACACCTAACATATAGACGAGCTTGTAGATTGAAGCCCTAATGTCTCGATACCCGATATATTGAAATGCCAATGGTCGGGCTATGAATCCAAAGAGTGTCATTGATACTAATTAGTTGATATCTTAACATGCAAAAGCCCAACATCCACGTCGTCGCTATATGGTTACCACCTAGAGATCACCTCGGTGCCAAGTCAACCCTCCATTTCCATGTCATGCCACATGACTTGCCACATTGGTATGCCATGTCATCTGGACCCACATTGGTGCCACATCATAATGAGATGTTAACATGTCAAATCAACTGCCATACAATTGAGATGTGGTATCCTCGGGTCTACATCCACTCACTACATCATTACTCTACGATATCAAGGTTGCTTCTAACAATATATGGTTGTCTCATATAAAACCTCAAGCCATACGCTTGGTAACACCCTTCAAATATTCTTTACTCATTTAATAAATAATTTTTATTTCCACTTTTCAACTTCAGTCATAAAGAAATAATAAATCTAGTTAATAATGAGTAAAATCCATCAAAATTTCTACCCAAAGTTGTGGTTATTTTATCTATTAGAGATGATGAAACTATTTATGAAATTAAAGATATCAATAAGTGACAGAGTAATCATGATAATTTATGGGAATTCTTACATATAACTATTCATCTCATACATATTAAGTTTGGTTCAATTACAAGAAATATTGGAGTTTGTATTTTAGGATATTAATTATTTTAGGAGATTTCTCAATTATAAGGAAGGCATTAGAAAAATAAATTAAACTAGTCATATTTTTAAACTTATGTGAATTCATAAAAATATGAGTAAAATATCATATATCACATTCCTTAATGGTTGATCATATGCATCATTTTAGTAATTAACTTTTGTATAGGACCCGATCTCATATTAATTTCAGACGAGCGTTTTAAGGATGATTCTCAATCCTTTTCACATTGGGTACCTTCTCTTCAATTTGGCTAAAATATTTAGCAAACATTTGTGCAAAATTTGTAGAAGTAATTATTGTAGGGCAACAAGAATGGAAAAAAATTGCAACAGTGGATTGATTATGTTAGGGCTATAAATAATATGTTATTGTGGCACTTATCTTGGATGTTGTTCATTTACTGATTTCGAGGTAATAAGATATTGTTCAGGTGCGTGAGATTCAAGAATATTTCATAAAACTTTGATATGAAAGAAATAGAACAGTTGCACTTGAGGATCACATCTTTACTGCTTATTTTCATTATTGTTGCTGCTAAAATATTAGCCTAGGGAGGGAAGCTATGTGCATGATTGATTCAAGCACAAGCTTCTTGATTTTTCCATGATAATAGGGAATTTGGTTTGAGTCTAAAATCACAAACACAAACACACTCAAATGTAATATAAATATTACAAATCAATGTGTAACATGTAGGGTACAACAAAATCAAATCAATAGACTTCTTATAGATAAAAAAATACCTATTGCAATAGAGAAAATAATCAGAAAGTATCACATGCATAAATGATGCAGAAGAAAATAGTTGCAAAGAATCGTTTTCCTAAATTCATAATCAACCCACAACCATGAGTCAGAGTATCCTATTTTTAAATTCAAAATCAATGAGAGATTTATTATAATTTTAAATCTTAGGAAAATGAAAAAGATATTATGTTCTAAAATATTGGATGGTATATTTTATTTTAATATATAGTTTTATACACTAGGGAAAGTGTGATTTTACCTGTATAGTTTATATCGAAAATTAATGAAAGATATAATTTATAGGATGAAAATGTGAGTTGATATTATATGGTTTGTATTAATAAAGTAAAAGTGAAAATTAATAGCACTGATGGAAAATGAACATTTAGAAAAATATTATAATTGGGACTTTTCAAACATTTTTGTGGGAAATTTTAAAATTTCAAGCGGTTCTCTAACAATTTGGTGTTCAATCATTTTGGGAAACTCTTGAGCAGAAAAATAACTCATGCTTTGAGGAGCATTAGATGGTGCTCACATTAAATACAATATGGTTGGGGAGTATCCTTTAATGTTAACAGCTGAGGCACTTCTAACAACAACCCTTTCGGACCACCAAGACAGGTTTACAAGCTCTGTAGTTACTACCATTCTTTTTGTGAGGCCCGAACTTCCATAGTTTTTGCCTAAAAAAGGTACTTTGTTTTGGATTTTTGTTTGTTTTCTTAAAAAATGTCTCTTTGAATAAATTATTATCTCCAGTAGGTGAATAATGAAAAAATTTCTTCGGTCTCTCTTTGATTACATTTTTACCCTGCATTAAATATATGTGGATAGGTTGTAGAAATTGCAGGGCACTTCAATCGAAAAATTTTCATGTTTGTTAGCTTTAGCTTCTGCATCCTCTCCAGTGCTAGTACCAGAGCCAGTCCCAGACCTATCAACTACCATTTCACCCTGCCGTTATTCCACACCTTGCAGCACTACAGCTCTGGATTCAAAACCAAATCTGATGTATTTTGCAGCATAGTTTCTCCTCCAACTGACTCTGCTGAAATTTTGTTTCTAGCTTTACCCTTTCAAGGGCTATTTATATGGTTCATAATTTCTAGGGAAAAATTTTCAATCTACAGTTGTTGAGGCTTAGCTACAACTCTGAGAACATGTAATATTTTGTGTGGAGTATATATACTCTTCTAAATCGACGCCCTTGCATTGAAAGACTTGATAGGGGTATACAAATTTTATCAATAGGACACATATGTTTGTATAGTTTTTTATTGTACTAATCAGATGACTAAAACAATAGTACAAGAATATGGGTTTCAATGCTTCGCAACTGTATAGTTCTTTGAGGCTCGATTGCGACTTGGAGAACTAGAAATATTTTGAGAAGAGCATATATATTATTTTCAATCCATGTCCTTGCCTTGCAAGACCTTAAGAGGGTTATATAGGTTCTTCTTAATGGAAAACAATTTATTTTTGTATGGTTGTTTATGATCTAATTATTTCTAGAACATTAGAGTTCAAGGTTGTTTAGAGGACCTATATTCAATAGAAAGCTTGAATATAATCTCCACTATCAAATCAACCAAGGGTAGGCCTACTTAAAAGACGAAATTGAAAAACATTTTACTTCTTAACTCTCCCTACAAAATAATTTTCAATTGCAAAGACTAAGCACAAAGAATATTGTTTCACTAGTCTTCGACCTTGGGTAAGCTAGTTGCCATGACTCCCATGCCATATGTGTTTTTCCAATTAGACTTAGGCACATATGGCATGAGAGTCATGGGATATTATCCTTTGACCATCTTAGTCGCTTTTATGTTAAGTGATTGGGAGTATTAAGACTCCTCCATTCATTATTTAAATCATGGAAATGATATTAGTAGATTTGAGTGAGATTTTGGGTGAGGTTTTGTCAATTAGACCTTCTTATACAACTGACTATGCTATTATTTATTCTCAAGCACCTGAGGATGTGCTTCCTAATGGATAGAAAATTAGAAATAATACCTTGTGAATTTATTAAAAACAGTCTCCCAGACAAACCTTCTTCTACTGATTTTTTGGAGAACACATATCATCTGATTGTCTGAAAATCAAAACCCAATAGCCAAACTCTTTCCTATACCTCTTCAATATTTCTCCATTCCAGCCAGGTTGAATAATCCTAAATTCAGAGGTAAAGTACTAGCCTTCTCTTCATACAATATTAAAAAAACTCTAAAGGCCAACCCACCTTCATTGGATGAATGAAAGATATTAGCACATCTATTTAGGGTGCATCTTTATGTGCATTTGTGGCTTCCTCAGAACAAGTGTAAAGCACTATGATGATTCGGTTTTGTTCTTGTGCTGAGGTGAGAAACATAATTTTATGAATAATTTTGCTCAGTGTTGATAGAACAAAGTTTAGATTGTTATCATCCTTGTTGGCATGTGAAGATTTGTTAGACCTTGTATATTCTCATGATGTAGCTGTATTGATTAAGTTAGTGAAATTGGAACCTCCACGTTGACATATTTTCAGTACCAAATTGCCAAATTCTATAAAAAGAAAGTTGAGAAAGGTTGTAGTGAGTGAACTTTAGTGGTTTTGTTTAGGTAGAAGCCATGCTTCTTTCAACCCAAATTTCTAGTTTTACATTTCTCAGGGTACTTCAGGACTTGTGCTCTCTTTTTTCCTCACTTAATGTAGGAAAGGATGATTAGGTACCAACTTATAGATATAATGATGAAAGTGTTATTATAATTATGAGTCTAAATTTAGTTGCTGAACTTATATGGTAACAACTAGGTCTCTGCATCAATAAGATAGAAAAATTGGTTATCTTCATTGTGTATTGTACCTTGTGTCTTCTGATGCTAATGGAGTTTTACTCCCTCTACCACCAGGCACACAGAAGATCTTGTCATATATTGACGTATTTTTGTAATATGTGAAAAGTGAAAAGTTGCAACCTCATTAAATGACACTTACACAGCTAGAATACACTAGTGATACCTCTAGAGAAATAAAACAAGTTGCAAGTTTATCTAATTCCTCAGTGCTCAAGATATTGTCCCATTGTATACACATAATCAAAGGGAATATCTTTCACTGTGACAAGTGAAATAGCTAGTAAAATCAAGGTAGAAATATTAGTATGAGTCCATATGTGCTACATTATTAGATTGAATTGGTAAACTAATATCCTATTAAACATTCAGATTGTTGGGGCTACCTTTAGATTCTTTCCTTTTTATTATACAGACTTTAAACACATACACAACCCATTTCCTTGTATGCATTATTAAGCATAGGGTGATAATATGGGGCATTTTATTGGATCATATTCCAACTTAGTTATTTCCACTGGTTTTGAGCATATGGAAAGTTATGTGCATTCTAAGGGAATTTGATTGCTTGTTTCTTTGTGTTAAGATATTTGCAAATTTCCTTGCTGACACTCTGACATCAATGTGAGAGAACTCCTTATAATCAAATGGGTATTTATCCCAAGAGTTTATTCTTGCACATTCTCACACTTTTAAGGCTTGCATATGTGCTAGAAATCATAGACAAGTACCCAGACTTGGAAGAAATGTCAAAGTTTCTATTTAGATACCTAACCTAATTCCAATTTAAGAGGTACATAACTCAATCAATAATAACACTCAAAGGGTTATGCTGCTACTTAGCTCCATTCCATAGAAACAAAGAACTCAACGAGTTAAAACTCAATCCATGGACCATTGAAGAGTTAGATCCAACTTTTAGTATACCAATGAGAATATATGAAATATACCAATGTTATCTATGCATTCATAAGAAACATTTGACAAACACCTTTGGCAACTAGCCTTTAGTTTTTACTAGTGATGCAGGAGAATATATGAAATAAACCAATCTTCTCTATGCATTCATAAGCAACATCTAACAAACACATTTCAAATTTGGCATCTAGCCTTTAGTTTTTACTCAAGATGCATGAAGAATCATACAAACACAATGCAATCTTTTGGGAAGTCCATTCAAATGTGAAACATTACATGGAAGCCAAGTTAAGCATTGATATTAGACCTTGCATACAGATTTCATGGATTGTTGTAGTAGTGACATAAAAATGGACTAGGTCAATTATATCATATATGTTAAAGATAGTTTAACTCGAAGTATGAAACTGCCATTTAAGCTATAAAACTGACTAAATGGTCCAAGCCTGAAACTGTGACCTTTCCTTGCAAATTGCATGCGTTGCCAATTAATAATAGTTAAATGGTTTTAGATTCAATATGAGAGTAATCTTATGGAGGATCTACTAGGTTTGGAAAGTCACCAAATAACAAAGTTCAGTGGGTCAATCTCCTAAAACAAGGTGTTGACATAGTCTTCCTAGAGGTACATTTTGCATTAGGAGAAACCCTAGACTGATCTCCTTTTATGAGGAAGAAAAAACATGGCAAATGTTTCATTAGGTAGGAATACAACCTGTCATTTTGGTCTAGCTTGAGTGATTAAAAGAGAAGGTTGTTAGGCTCTCCACCATTTCATGGATTGATATAATGATGAGACAAAAGCATATCTCTCTTAAGACTTGACTAGGTAATTTATAACAATTGTGGTGTTGATGCCTTAACTTAGCCAGAAAATGCCAAAACTCCATTGATGCACAAAATTTATTATTGAATCTACCTCAGAGTATGCCATAGTGACTGAAAATGACATGCATGGTTGTACCAAAGGGGCCAAATAAAAGATAAAATTGTTTTCATTTGTAACATACAACATTAGATTCATCGTACCTGGAGATTCTTGATGTTTTGGGAGGTCAACCATTTCCATGTTGAGTAGCGGGAGAATTCCTTTTTCCTTTGTTATTGAATCTGTCATTCCTCTGATTGTTGTCACCCCTGAAATTGTTGTGGTAGTTGTTGTCATCATCCTGAAGTGTATCCCTTCTATTATGGCACTCCATTTCATAGTGGCCAAACCTGTTCAAAATGAAGCGTCTTACCTTCCTTCCTTCTTTGAATCCCAGTCTTCCCTGGCATTGCTTCTTTGAATCTGCATTGTCTACAAGATCTCCAAATTTTCCTCGCATTCAATTTTGATTGTTACGTAAAAATGAAAGGCAAAAAAAAAATATTGCTCGCAGAAAACATGCCGAAGAAATTCTTCATTCAATGTCTCCTCCAACAGCCTGTTGCAATCCATATGTTAACATCTCCAAACAGTTTCCCATAATTATTAAGCTCAAACTATTTTTATCGCATACCTTTTCTATATATTAAAGATATGTCAAATTTATTATTATTAATACATAGCTACAAATATTAAATTGTTATTATATTTTTTAAATACTTGCTTTTAACATTTGAAACAAGACGTATGGACTCATAGATATCACAACTATATAGTTACTTCAAAGAAATTGAGGAATCAATAATTAAATCACACAATATAGAAACAAGATTTATACCAGTTCCAAATCCAAATATACCGCTATACCGACTTTGACCAACTATACAATTATTACTAGCCTTAAAATCTACTCTGAAACGTATAATCCACATTCATGAATGTGAAAAAATGATAAAAATACAAGTGGATTGGCAATTAAGAAATATGCATCTTCCATTACACATAAATCTTCAATGGTGTTCGATATGCCATCATTCCTCTTGCATTTTCGAATAGAAGTATTGAAATTCTATGACAAAGGTAAGTTCAATTTCATTATGATACAATTCGCATGCGAACTCATTATAGTCAATTTTAACAATTAATTTCCATATTTAAAATAATAATAATTCTTCTATATATTTCTTTTGTAGGTTGCTTATTGATTCTTCGACTCTTCGATGTCTTCAACAAGTTGTGATGCAAATTTAAATGTAGAAGGATATCCATCATGTTGTTCATTATTTTTTATTTTTTTTTCAAGAGGTAATGTATGTTAGAAACATTACACATTCTATAAATTTCAAATAATATAAATCATTTACCTTCATATTCTACCTTTTCATGGAATCTTGTTTACTAAATCTTAGCTTCAATGATAATTTACATGTCACAATTCTTCTTCAAGTTATGTCTTATGGTGTTTCCTTTGCAACATTTGGTGAGATTGCTAGTGGAATCAAATGAGAGCGGTACTCCTAGTTGTCATTCAATTTTATAACTATAATGTGATCAATGGTTTTTTTATTGGAGTCCAAATTGTAGTTTTAATGTGAGTTGTAACTCACTTATTAAAGCCCTACAGGGACATAATGAGAATTTTGTTCAGGGGCATAAAATCCAAACCGAGCAACATAATTTTTTTGTATGCTGCTACAAGTGTGTTTAGCCAAGGACCACATGAGAATGATACCCATAATTTTTGGAATTATTGTCTTGTAAAATAACATGTTTTGGAAAAAATTACATTGTCTCTCATTGAAAAAAACCATAGTTCTTCATATCATCAAATACAACATTTTTTAGCTAGTGGAATCAAATGAGAAAGGTTTTCCCTAACTGTAATGAGCTTATAATTTTATCAATGAATTTATCCATGGAATCCTTTGGGAGTTTATTATTTAAATGATGTTAGGGACCCTTATATAGAAACATGTGCCTTAGGATTAGGACATCTAGCAATCATTATTATCATGATGCTTTGGGGCTTATTCATCAAGAACAAGGATGTTCAGAGCATATCCATCAAGCTATAAACACCCCGTTATTCATGAATGCACCAAAGTCATCCAATCATACTACTTGTTTAGTAACAAGAGTCATCAAACGTCATATTATAAAATCGCAGCTCCCTTTGAATGTTTGAAAAGTAAGCTTACTTAAAGCATAAGCATTGAGCTATATGCAACCTCCTTGTTATCCTATGGTCCATGTGCTAGAATTATCCAATCATAATCATGTAGCTGATATCAAATTCAGTTATCAAGACATGCCTTTCATTAGGAATCATTAGACAAGAACAGTCATCGAAGATTTTATGGCTCCCTCTTAAGCCTTTCTTTAAGTTAGATGAGCCAACAACTTCAAAAAAGGTCTGAGTCATCGTAGTCCTAGTTGTCTCATCCTTCATTGCGTCAAATTACCCAATTCATGATAGGAAGAAGGATTTATCATCGAGCATTCATATATGTAGAACCATTCTTCACAAAATCTTGAATTAACGCAATCAAGATATCAGGCCTTATTGTGCTTGTATACTTGCTTCTATTTTTCACAACGATTGATAGAGAATTGGTCAAAGTGCTATGCACTTCTTCTATACAGTCTTCATGATTGAAGGATTTAGGTGAGGTGTACTTCTTATCAAAGGTGCTGAAATTTCATTTACTGGAAGATCCTTGAGAGGTTAGATTTTGGCCTAGAACTATTATTCCTTTGTTGTTTCTTATTTCCACTTGTAGCTGCAAGCTCATAGTAAGTAATGATTTTCAATCTTCACCAGGATGTCATGTCAATCATGCTTCATGCTACAAGATTAATCTAAGGAAAATCAATGTAGCATCATGACCAAGTTCAATCATAGGTCAAAATTTTAGAAGTCCACTTCCTTTATTACAAAAATTGTCATTGTCTTATTTGTTCACATAATCATTTTCCTGAAGGTATTTGATTTACTGACAGAATGTGCTTTAAACAAAATCATTATCTTCAGATGATTGCAAGAACCCTTAAATTTTTCCTGCTGATAATGGGAGTTTTAAAGATCCATACGAGATTTATTTTAGCTCAGGGTAGGCCAAATAACTCTACTGCTAAGATAATATGCTAATGATGTTGATAATCTTGAGGGCCAAGATTGAACATAAATTAAGAATGTCTATGATACAATGAATAGTAGCCTAAAACTAAAGCTGAATCAAATGAGATTGAAACATAGATTAGCCATTGTAGTGTTGAAAACATAGTTAAATCACAGTGGGTGGAGGGTTGGGAATTCTCTTTTAATCTTTGATGCATTACCAGGAATTTTTAACTGCCTTAGAGGGTTGAAATGTTACAGATGGAGTATAACCCTTGACTACTTCAGAGTCCAAAATTTATAACATATGGAGAACCACCTGCAAATGAGCTCAACCATTAAAAGAATAAAATAAGCTATAAGCCCATAAGCCCTTTCAAACTTTGTCTACATGCCAAATCTTTTAAATTTCCTTAAGGCCATACTTGATTTCAGAGAGAATAGTGAATCCTTCTTTTGTTGCTGGTTGTTAATTCCAATACTGGTCAGTCTACTGAAGATATATATGCTAAGCATAATTGTACTGAGAGAGGGATCCACAAAGAACAGAGCTTGGCTTCAAATGGTCCTTCTCACACTTGAACCTTGCTCTTCTTCAATTAGTTTTCATAAAAAGTTCAAAAAAACTATACAAAGTACAAAATCTCATGAATCAAGCTTCCAAGATGTGAATCAGGATTGTTCACAACTTTGTTTATGAACAAGACTACTGCATAACACTGCCTTGGTCAAACGAGTTGTAACATAGCCATCATCATTGGTTTAGGTTTTTAACTATATATATTTGACAAGTATCGAAACTTATCTGTACATAATTATAAGTTGGTGAGATTATATGCAATGCTAACTAATTAGAGACTAAACCTAATAGTGTTGACACCTTCAACAAGGTCTCTGAGTTTCCATACCATCGTGATCACTGATTGACTGAGACATCAATGTGTTGAAGTACGGATATCAATACTTTAGTTCAAGATTACAATGATGCCACTGTCCTGAATAGA
>APFE030234867.1:0-12148 GCA_000404065.3 Pinus taeda | reverse complement strand
AAATGCTTTTGTTACCTCAGCATGCCCACCCTGTAGCTTCTCACAAAATGTCCAGCAACCAGCATCCTGAAAAGCTTGTCTCACACCTTCATCTCTCAATGCGAGATCCAATCCCACAGGTTCTGTTATTTGACATCTTCCAGACCGATGCCCCTTCTTCTCCATTTCGCTTTGAAATCCTTTGTGCAGAGAAACACTACCAGCTTCAACTTCAAATGCAAATTCAAACTTTTGAACGCCGGCTCGCTTGCAATCAGGTTCCTTTTAAAGAATGAACTCGGGCTCCTCCGCAACTTAACAGTCTTATCATGCAAACGGACCAATTCATGCAGCATTAACAAACAGCATAACATTACCAGCATTACAGACCATTTGAATGATTTTATGTGCGTGGTTATGAACCTATTGGTGGAATGATGGCTTATACTTGCTTGAAAAGGACGCCATTCTGACAATAAATGGACGGACATACTGACTCATCCCCCAGACATGACATTCTAAGAATCAGTGCTACTTAAATCCCCGAATCCGCGATTTCGTAGCGCAGACAGTTATAAGTTAACAAAATGCGCTACGAAATGGCTGGTTACTGACACACTGTGAAGGAACTAAAACATCATTGCGTTGCCAAATCAGCCAATGAAATTGCGCTGCAGAAATGCGAAAAGGACTAGTGACGTATATAAGACAAGACATATCTTATATAATCATGATGGAGGATAGCTAACGGCTTTTGAAAATGATTCATATGAATATCTTTATAAAACACAATCCCTAAGTAACAAACATAGGGAAATAACCATTAGACACCTATTTTTTGGACAACAAAAATTTTATGGACAACATTATGTACATATCACTGCAGTTCTAGGTGATAACAGAGGGAACCATGGTACCCCTAAGTATACTACACAACTCAAGCCACACTAATAAACACCTATGATCTTTGTGTATGGCATTGAAGTTATTCTCATGTTCATTATAAAGCATTTTCTAGAATGAAATATTTTGTTAATGGTGAACCAAAAATTGAATTTGATCATGATGGAGTTCTCATGGGATGTGCCTTGGAAAGAATGTTAAATGAAGATGTACTAGCACAAGGATAGATTTGTGGCTCATGGATTATCCTAGAAAGAGGGAGAGGAATATGAAGGCATGTTTTCTCCCATTGCTAGGTATGATTCTATTAGATTTGTCATTGCTCTTGCTTCTCTTGCAGGTTGGAAATTACATCACATGGATGTCAAAATTGATTTTTTGAAAGGAGTCATTGAAGAGGATGTCTATATTGAGCAACCTAAAGGATTTGAAATCCATGATAAAGATACATGTAAGTTTGAAAATTGAAGAAAGCCTTGTATGCGTTGAAGTATGAGCATGCTACTCCTGTATTGACAGCTATATAGCAATGACTCTTGGCTTGAATAACAGCGAAGTTGATCCAAAACTAAACTTTAAAATTGTTGAAGGCAAGCCCTTAATGTTGGTGTTGTATGTAGATGATTTGTTTCTAACAGGGGTTGAAGTTCTCATTTCCTAGTGTAATAGGGAGTTGGTTTCTAAATTCAAGATGAAGGATCTTGGTCTCATGCATTACTATTTGGGATTGGAAATTTGGAAAAATCATGATGGAATATTTTTTATGCAAGTCAGATACACTATAAATGTACTTTAGAGATTTGGCATGATGGACTGTATGTCCATGAATACTTCGATGGTGACAAATTTGAAGAAGATACATGACTGTGACCCTAATTTGATTGATCCCTTTATGTATCATAAATTGATTGGCTCATTGTACTATCTTGTGAACACTAGAACTAAAATTTTCTATGCTATGAACATGTTGAACCAATTTTTGGTTGAGACTCGACCTGTGCACTAGGTTGTAGTAAAACATATTTTGAGATATTTGCATGGTACCATTGAATATGGTCTAAGATATTTTTCTAATGGAGAATGGAAGCTACATGGATTTAATGATATTGATTAGAATGGAAGCTATAATAATAGGAAGAGCACTTCTAGATTCCATTTTGGTTTGGGCTCCATTATTATTTCATGGTCTAGTAGAAAGAAAACTTCAATCCCTTTGACTACAGTTGAAGATGAGTATATAGTTGCATGTTTAACTTGTTGTGAAGTTGTGTGGCTTTGAAAATTATTTTTCATTTTGTCTAATCTAGTGTGGGAATCGACCATTATATATTATAATAATCAAATTTGTGTGAAGATTTCTAAGAACCTAATATTTCATGACAAGTTGAAGCACATTAAAATCAAGTATAATTATATCCAGAATATCGTCCATGGGAGAGCTGAGAGGATAAAGTATGTCCCTACTGATGAGCTGGTTGTTGTTGTGTTGAAAAAATCATTGTCCCATATGAAGTTTATATATGTCATAGAACAACTTGGATTTTTTGAGAACCCCTCTTTGAGAGAGAGGGAACATTGATTGTAAAACATCATATTATGGACAATCTTCCTTAAGATGCAACTAGGAGACCTATGGATTGATCGAGAATATTTTCACTTCTTTAGGTCAATTAATGAGGAGGCTAGTGAGTCTAGTCAGGGAGCTTGACTCTCAGGCATAAAGTGATCCCTTAGGTTTTTACTAGAAGACCATTTTTGTCTGGGACACTGATTTTGTGATCTCTTTGTTAAGTAGAGACTCGGAGACCTATGGATAGGTAAGAGAGATTGATCTTCAATTTCCTCCCTTAGGATGTGGGTTGATGGACCTAATTATTGGTTAGGGAGATGTATCCTATGCATATGATTGGTTTGGACTCATTTATCGACCCCTTCTACGATTGTCGGATGTGTTGGATACTATGTATGTTTCCTATGATGAGACTAGTGATTTCTTCCTTAGGATGTGGGCTAGGAGACCTAAGGATTGGTTAGGGAGATTGATCTTAATAGAGAAAGACTTGTACTTTTGATCTCTCACTTAGGCTGTGGCTGGGGGACCTATGGATTGGTCAAGAAAATTAATCTTGAGAGAGAATGAAAATTACCTCCATAGCTAAGAGGGAGTGTTGAAAAATTTGGTAGAAATGATCAGTATTTTCATTGGAAAATTGATAAAGAAAATTCAAATTTTGTTGTTTGACCATGTTAGCTTAAAGTCAACAACTCAACCCCACATGTGGAAAAAACCACCTCCTCAACTAGATATAAATATGAATTCGTTGGAGTTCATTTTGGCATCATCACCATACATCATTTAATCTAAAAATCACAAAGACACATCCACTCATGCGAAGGAGTCAAAGGAGGATTTTCTATTATATGTTGACCAACTTGTATTCTTATGTTCAACCAAGATTGACTTGGGATAGACTTGCTTCTATTGAACAAGACATTGACTTATTTCAGAAGGAAAAATTTGATTGAGGTTCATTGACTCTTGGTAGATCGAGTTTCTATTCTATTTTTGGGATGTTGATCGGTAGTCAACTCTACCCCTTTGAATCAAAAATGTAGGTAAGTATTTGACTGAGGTTGATCAAATTTCAACCCTCCTGTTTTGAGCTTCTACAAGTGGGAATTGAGCCCTAGTGTTGTATACTTGACTTTGAATAAAGTTGAAAATTTTTACATCTCTTCATTGATTGCTTTGACTACTTTGACTTGGTATTTATTGAGGTCAAATTTGGAATCTTGTTGGAATATTTTGGTTTACTATTTATAAAATAGATTCTCTCTCATAAGGAAAGATTGGTTGGCTTTGCCCCTTGTGGGTTTTGCCTTGGCTGTGAGCCTAATTTTTTGTTGTCTCTTGTCTCTTGCTTACTGTTTACAATGATCTCTATTTCTCTATTATAGAAAGTAAATTGTTGAAGTTTTTTCGGTGTAACTCCTTAATGATTGGAATACTATAAGAAGACAAATTGTATCATAGGAAGTAGTTATCGATTTTGAAAAACTATACTAGTCTTGATTGCACTAGAAAACCAACAATTGAAACTCTTTATAATTGCATCCAAAAGTTACAAAAATAATGAAGAGGTGTAGAAATAATGAATATTTGTAGCAAGTATAGTTATATCTAAAAGTTGCAACAACTTTACTTTGCTAGAGCAAAGAGAGTTGCAAGACTTGTATGGATTTGCAACACCTACATGGAGTTGCAACTATCTAAATATGCAACTAGGTTTGGCCTTCATAATGTCTTATGCAATCTTGATTTTAAGTATTTGATGTAAAGAGAAAAATAAAATTTATTATTATTATTTTATAGCATCAGTTTTATGCTCAAGGTCAATTTATTTATAGGTCAAGCACCCATTATGTGCTTTTAGGGTTTTTCATAAAGTCAATAAGTTAAAAGAGTCATTGCAATATATAAAATATCCCATTGGGAATGTTGTAATAAGTAAAAAGAATTTATTTGAGCCAAAATTGTGTCAAAAGAACCTCCAAGATCAAGTTGGCTTATAAGATATCAAGTGAGCCTCTTGAATGCAATTCGTACCCGTAGGAAGCCTATATATATGAGGCCTTCAGCCTCATTTGAAGCACACATCCAAGACATGTAATAAAGCAAGAGAAGAACTTTGATCTTAAGGAGAAGTCCAAAAGGCAAGGGAAGCTCAAAATGGAAGCTAGAATTGAAGTTTTGGGTCTTTCTTTCTCGCTCTCTAATGTGCAATGAAACTAGGAAGCTACATCAAAGTTGAAGTTGTGAAGCTGCATAAAGCTCAAAGTTGTGAAGTTGTATCAAGGACAAAGTTAGGAATTTGTATCAAAGTCGAAGTTGTGAGGTTGCATTTAGATCAAAACTGTGAAGCGACATCAAAGTCGTAGCTGTGAAGCTGCATCAAATTCGAAGTTATGAAGCTGCATCAGATCAAAGATATGAAGTTTCATCAAGGCCGAAGCTGTGAAGCTACATCAAGGTTGAAGTTGTGAAACTACATCAAGTTTGAAGTTGCTAGGTCAAAGTTGCATAAATTATTATTGGGGGTCAAAGTTGCTAGAAACGCTGTTGGAAGGTTGAAGGTTGTTGTTGGAAGCCGTGTAAGGAAATCCAATAAAGAAGGAAGGATGACTTGGTCTTGGATAGGTCTATGTATTAGGTCTAACGTCTTGGGATTCATCATTTGAAGATTCTATAAGAAGAGAAGAATTACTTATGCGTTTTACTCTCTAAGAGGGTTTTTTGCCTTGGTTAGCAACCTAGATCTTGTTTCCTTGTGTACTATTGGTCTTCATGTTTTGGTAGTTGTTTGATGATAAGAAAAACATTATAAGTGAATAAGAAACTAATAGTAATGAAAAATAAAAGGCCCACGGGGCTTTGGATTGACGGTGGATGGGTGCACCATTAAGGCACTCTTTGCGATAGGTTACTGGTTCAAATCCCCCGTGGGTGCTTACCTACCAAAAAAATAAAAAAAATAAAATAATGAAAAGTAAAAGAATACTACAAGCAATTATCAAGGTAAAAGGAAATCACCCTAATCTAGTTGCCTTAGATTTCTCAACAACAACCACTATTGAGACACCAACATTGAGTAATACCTGTGTAGTCTTGTGTCCTATATGCCATTGTTCGTACATAAATGAAATAATTTCCCAAAAAGTGCATAAAAATAAGAATTAAAATGACACGTAGAAGGATATTTGTACCTTGACCAAAATCAATCAATATGGATGGAAATGTAATAAGAAAGAATGGAAAGTCGAAAATAAAAAAATATTGCGTACCTATGAAAAACATGTCAATTTGGCCAACTCTAACCATTCTCAAAGACTTTTTATCTATCTTCAAATTTATAGATATAGTAATGAAGAACCATTTTGAGCCTAATTCCATATCTACATGCCATTTCATTTTTCATTTGGTGTTCTTCCACTAGATTAGGGCCCTCTTGCTGGGCCATATGCCCTTAAAATTCCTATGATTATGTGATTCTACATGTATTGAATATATTCACCGATTTAGATGAAATTATTTCATACCTTGGAGTGTTATCCACTTTAGGTGTGCATATGTTTGCACCTTTTGGCATTAGACTCTCTTGACTATTCTTTGTGTCATCCTTGTCCCTTACTATGACACTATTGTTTCCTGGCCCTCACTCTCTTAATTGGTTTATTGTAGCCTTTACTTTCTCACTATTCACTATCGTTTAATTGTGAGAATTTCACCCATTCCCATATAGAATGTTATATTTCTTCCACTTTTGAACGATGTCTCAAGTAACAAACTCAACTCTAGTCAATTGTGTTGTTAAAACTTGACATTCTCAATGCATTAGAGGAAATTTAAGCCTAAAAGTCTGCTTGTAAGAAAAAATTATAAATAACAATATTTGAAAAAATTGTGGCCTCTACACTTGAAATTTGAGTAAACCTATAAGGAGGTAAGCCAAAAATACAATTACAAAAAAAAAAACAATTTTTTTCTTTTCCCTCCAAAATATTTGCATGTATTTCCTTTTAAATTTAAAGGATTTTGATTGGCTTATGTATTATGACATGGAATTACACAAAAATTTAATGGGCACTTTTAGACTGAAAATTTCTTCTAATGTACACAGTTAATAAATGCATTCAACTTCCAAACATGTGTTGGTTAGAAGAAATTTGTTCTAGTGCAATTTGTTTTATAAGATAATGTAAATTGCATGATGTTGTGAAGCTTTAAGATTTTGAGAAGACAATATATATTGTAAATGAGTATTCTTTTAACATAATCCATTTCTACATTAAAACAACTAAACTAATTTAAAATTACAATACCGGAAATATTATGTAACAAAATTTTGTTGAACCTAGAAAAATTAAACATCATTATATTATTTATATGATATCTTTAGACACATACTCACATTTATAACTAGATCAACCCTATAAATTAAATGGATGGTAAACATGGATAGACACCAATCCATGATAAGCATCAAAACACTTCATGATACATCTTATATTGCTAAAGTTAAAAAATAATAAAAATCAACTAAATTATAACTTTATTTCGATATTTTTGTTTGTTAATTAATTACCTTCTATTATATAATAAAATTGACATATAAATCTCAACAATTAGCCTTCTCACTATCATGGCTTGTAGCAAGGGAAACCAAACGAGCAATAGTGGAGGCATCTTACCAATTTTTTTGTCCATTAAAATATTAAAAATTGAAGATATTGTCTAAGCTTTCTTACACCTAGAGATTTGTCTGAATACATAGTCAAAATTTATATATATAATCTGGTGGGTGGATCTAATCCTCCATAATTTTGGCTTATCTATGAAAATAAAATAAAAAGTTTCATATTGAAAAAACATAAAACAAAAATACCTGTGCATGTATCATTTGACTTGAGAAGTTCTTGGGGTTGAAACCTATGCTCATGGGCTAGAGATGGAACCATTATGAAGATATCCTTCCATGGGTGAGACATGAATCTAGGTTAACCAAAAAAGTGTTGGTGGCATTAAACCTTTTGGATTTCATTGAGGGAGGCTATAATCTTGTTTTTTAGCCCCAACCCATTTTTCATTTGCTAGTGAAAGGTGATAGAGTTAATATATTGGCTCTTATGTTCCTTGATGTGGCCAGGGTCAAGGACCCAATAAAATAATTCAACTTGAATTTCAAATACTAAATATCCTTATGGGTTAGTCATGGTTAAAGATTTCAATTGTTAAATTTCTTCTTAAACTTATGGAGTGACACAATGGTCTATTTCAGCACCAGACTTGGCTTGAGAATGGGATCTAGGTCATGGCTTGAGAATAGGATCTGGGTCTTCTTGAAGAGCCACCACCCTATATAAAGGGTCATATATATAGCATGAGAGCACATGGAAGCTAGTTTGAGGTGCACAAGCTAGTTAAAAAATAGAAGGTAGTAATTGCATTGCTTTGACATTTTGACTGTATCTTTCTTTCACCAAATTTATACATTCACCAAAAACAATAACATTAACAAAATCAACAAGTACAGTTAACAACTTCATTGATACCTAAAACCATTGATATGGTTACTGGTTTTAATCATTCCTCAACCCGCTTGCTTAATGATGCAAGTCATCTGTGAATATGTAAGCAATTTTTACTGTTTTTGACTGAATGCATGGTCTGGTCTCCAAATTTTCTGGCGTGACATCATTTCCCAGAGAAAAGTGATCAGAGTGATGGGTGACATGTCACCCATTGGTGTTTTGGAGAGCATTTGCAAAGTTAAAAAAACCTAGTTCCAGTAATGTTGTAACTATGGTTATCAAATTTTATTTTGAATTCATAATTCTATTCCTATTCGATTTTAGGACGAAAAAATTCGATTATGTAAAAATTAGATTAGAAATGGGAATTATTCATCTTATAAAATTAATATATTATTTAATTTAAAGTTTTTTGAGTAGGTGAATATATTTTCATGTTGGCAAAAGGCTCAAGAAAGATATATTAAAAGTTTGGAGAATTAAAAATAAGGCTTTTTTTTTATATTAAAATAATAGAAGTTATGAAAAATTGTTTATGCAATCAAGTTTTGAGTAATTAATATAAAATTTTTAGTTAGTGTTATTGTTTATATGGGAAATTTATTTTTTTCTTTCAGCCTTTCTAAAAAAATTAAGCCAAATTTTCAAAATGTCAAAATATCTGCAATCCCAATTTGCAATTTGCCAATCCTAACTGTCTGAATGATCGAGCAAGACAATCTAAGCCAGAGTCTACAGCTGCACCCAACAAGAGTCCAAAGCATTAAAAAAAAAAAAGGATTTTTCTAAAAGGTTGAAAACTATAGTCTTAACTAAATCCAAAATGCTTCAAATTTATTAATATTGCAGAGTGAGAAAATTGTCATAAAATCTAACAATATGAATAAAAAAACCTCAAAGCTAAAGTTTAATATAAATAATGAAATCGCACTTACCAAATAATTCATGACTCAATCATTATTCCTATCCAATCCAAATTAATCAATACTGTTATCATTATAAGAATTCAAAGCTGATGTTCAATATAAATAATGAAATCTCACTTACCAAAGAATTCATGACTCAATCGTTATTCCTATCCAATCCAAATCAATCAATATTGTTATCAGTATAAGAATTCAAAGCTAAAGTTCAATATAAATATTGAAATCTCACTTACCAAAGAATTCACAGCTCTATCCAATCCAAATCAATCAATATTGTTATCATTATAATAATTCAAAACTGAAGTTCAATATAAATAATGAAATCTCACTTACCAAAGAATTCAAGGCTCAATCATTATTCCTATCCAATCCAAATGAATCAATATTGTTATGGCTATAAGAATTCAAAGCTGAAGTTCAATATAAATAATGAAATCTCACTTACCAAAGAATTCATGATTCAATCAGTATTCCTATCCAATCCAAACCAATCAAGATTGTTATCACTATAAGAATTCAAAGTTGAAGTTCAATATAAATAATGAAACCTCACTTACCAAAGAATTCACGACTTAATTATTATTCCTATCCAATCCAAATGAATAAATATTGTTATCACTATAAGAATTCAATGCTGAATTACAATATAAATAATGAAATCTCAGGTACCAAAGAATTCATGACTTAATCATTATTCCCATCCAATCCAAATCAATCAATATTGTTATCACCATAAGAATTCAAAGCCCAAGTTCAATATAAATAATGAAATCTCACTTACCAAAGAATTCATGACTCAATCATTATTCTCATCCCATCCAAATCAATCAATATTGTTATCATTATAAGAATTCAAAGCTGAAGTTCAATATAAATAATGAAATCCCACTTACCAAAGAATTCATGACTCAATCATTATTCCTATCCAATCCAAATCAATCAATATTGTTATCACTATAAGAATTCAAAGCTGAAGTTCAATATAAATAATGAAATCTCAGTTATCAAAGAATTCATGACTCAATCATTATTCCTATCCAATCCAAATCCATCAATATTGTTATCACTATAAGAATTGAAAGCTGAAGTTCAATATAAATAATGAATCTCACTTACCAATCATGACTGAATCATTATTCCTATCCAATCCAAATCTATCAATATTGTTATCACTATAAGAATTCACTATCCTTATCCAATGCAAAGTTGTTTAACAATAACTATCTAATCCAAATTTATTTAAGAGTAAGAGTATGTGCAGATTATCCTTTGCAATCCAAATCAATTACTATTCTTATCACTATAAAAATTCATGACTGAATCACTATTCCTATCCAATCCATATTCATTTAACAATAAGACTATGTGCCCATTATCCTTTGTGGTGGTAGACCACAGAAAATGAACCTCTCTAATTGAATTCCACTATCCATTATTCTCTATTTTACCATAAACCTTAATAGCTAACTATAATTCAACTTAATAACTAGCTATAATTCAACTTAATAGCTATAATTCAACGAGGTAATTGTCATCATCCAAAAAAATTATGAGAAAAAATAAATAATGCCTAAGGCCACCACAGGTTGGTAGATTCGAAAGCTGATGCAACCCCTCGAATTGGTGTTTGAGATGTGCGATGTCCTGGTAATTCCATTTCTTGGACAATCGAATTGCTAGCGGAGTTGACTATGCACATATCTAATGTGCTATCAACTGCGAGAATAAAACCACTGTTGTTCACGGTCACGGCCAAAGGAAATACGGGAGTTCCAAAATCACACCATATTTCAAATTCTCCCGCTTCATTCAACTTCCACATGCGAACAAACTCAGCATCATGTCGATCAACTAGCATGAAATGGCCATCATATTCAGCAAAATTTTCAATGATGCCCCATCCCTGGGGCAGTGGGATTTCTGTCCAGATTCCGTCAGCAATATTAAAGGCTGCAATATTAAAGGCCGCCCAGTAAAATTTTCCTTGACAAAAAATACCCTTATCAAAAGGACAGATATGATCTGGGACCATGGTGGAATATTGAGTCCACGCGTTGGATTCTGAATCATAAATACACATCTGCATCATTCTTCTATTAACACCTCGACCTTGTTGCAATTGGTGGTTTAACAAAGAATAGCCTAGAACGAGAGTGCAACGCCTTGTGGAAGAGTCGAAAACCATCCCATTGAAGTGGTAGCCAGGTATAGGAGGACGAGGTAGGTGTCTCCAATTCTTGGTACCAGGAATTCCTATGGAAAGAGCCAACCGATCCCCTCGTTCATGACAACACACGATGCTCTTGCAACTATCCAGAACGATGCAATTGAGCAAAGGCACTTTGTAAATGTGTGAACCAGTACTGCATCCTTCTATAACCCAAAATTCCACGTCATCTTTGGAATCCCAATGGATCTGAATCAGAAACCCCGGGGTAGAACAAAGCGACCATTTTGGAACAAGCCCTTCGAAGGCATCCCGAGAAGACAGTAGATCTTTCCACTGTTTACACACCGCCCTCATTTTGCCCAGAACCCTAATGGGAAGCTTCGCTAAAATCATATGCAACAACACCTCTGGGAGCCTTTGCCATATTTCTGCTTCCATTGCTAAAATATTTCTTTCTCCAGCGACAAAAAAAAATCTCAGGCCTTTCACAGCTCTCCACCGAAAAAATAAATCTCATACCCTTCACAGCTCTCCGCGAAAAAAATAGATCTCAGACCCTCCACAGCTATCCTAAGGGCGTTCCACTTTCAGGATCCAGCCCTCCCACTCGAGTTATATAAAAGAAAACGATCCCCTGATATAACGGTCTGCCCGCTCTTTACGGCATAAATTACAAAAGTAATCTAGCTTTATCTGTTTGGTGAAATAATTTTTGAAGTGTGACCTGGATTCCGGGTATTTTCACATTGTTGATACTTAATATATATATGTATTTTAAAGTAATATCCATAGTAATTGATAATTGGATTGGTTTTTTATTAATTTTACACCGATTCCAATTGTTATTATTATTATAACGTGAGATAAATGGTATACCTTAGTATGCTAGCACTTTGACATCGATTCTAAGTGTTTTTAGTATAATTTTAGGTGACATACCCATGCCCATGCCACTTTGACACCGAATCTAAGTGTTTTTATTATAATTCTAGGTGGAATACCTATGCCCATGCCCATGCCCCTAAGTAATAGGGAGTTTGAATATGTGATTTTATATTCATATTTGTTTTAATGTTTTTCA
>APFE030234863.1:0-18924 GCA_000404065.3 Pinus taeda | reverse complement strand
CTTCAGGTGAGTCAAGTGCAATGTCCAAATTAAGTGCCTGTTTTCTAAATTCCTCTGTAAAGCTTTGAACATCTTGACATATGCCTTGCATTAAGTATTGCCAATCCATTAAGGTTTTTTGCTTATAAACCAAGGGATAGAATTGTTCCTTTAATGCAGAAATGAAACTGGGTCATGAGGAAAGAAGATTACCCACACTCTTACTGCTTCACAATTTGCTCTCCCACCAAACGAGAGAGGTTCTACTCAACCGAAGAGAGGCCAACTAAATCTTTGCCTCGTCCTCATCGATCTACTGAATCTTGTAGTAGATTTCAATCTACCTAATCCAATTGTTAAGATTTTCTGCATTACTTTCACCGTTAAACATGGGAAGATCAAATTTGACATCTAATTTAAAGAAAGGTTTCTTAGATGCATCCCTTGAATTTCTATGATGATGGTGATGAGAGGAAGAAGAGCTTTCACTCGTGGAAGGAGAAGGAGGGGTTCTTCTCCACCATTTCCATGAGATGAACCTTGTTCTTCTAATTTTCTCTCTTTTACTTTCTCCAACCTTGAAAAAATCTGATTTACATTTTCTGCCATTGAATAGAAGGTTTTGTTGAAAATAGCAACAAGAAATGCTAAAAATAGAAGTGCTAAAAATAGCACTACTATAAATAGTAGTTTAGGTACGAGTGATGGATTGGGCAATAGGGAATGAAAAATGGAAGTGCTAAAAATAGAATTGCTATTTTTAGCAGTTCAGGATGGATTCCTATTTTAGTCAATCCTTGGACTAAAAATAGGAAGTAAAATTCGAATTTAAACTTAACAGCTATTTGAAAATAAATTAATTAATTCACCATGAGTTAATTAGTTGTGAAAAATCAAACATGAAGTCTATGTGAGGACATGCAACAGTTTATCTATTAATTGAGGAATTTATCCATCAGTTAAAGAGATAAGGATGAGTTCTAATTTGAGATGTAATTAGTTGGCTCAGTTAATAGAGTCAAGTCTTCATGTACCCGGATAGGTATTTGAGTGGAGGTGTAGGAGAATGAGAAACAGAAGCTTCAGGATAAGAAGGCATCCCATTGAGGCTAGGGAGAAAGGAAGAACGATGATGTAGACCATTCCATGGAACTTCCTCCAAAAACATGACCTCGACGATACTCTCGTCAGTGGGGAATGTCTCGTTCAAGGTATCCAGAGAATCCCAAGAACCAAGCCAAGGAGATGGCACGTAAGTGTCCAGGTTCATATTGAAGACAGTATGACTTTCTGAAGCGGCCATCAAAGCTAAAACAATTTCATGATAATTTATCTCCAATGGAAAAGGATTTGCATCGCCAAAAGAGTCAATTTGATTGTCAGTAGGGATAATCCAAGGATCCCTAGAGTCCAATATCATATTGACTTAATGAAAATTTGGAGGTGGGAGAGAAAAAGTACCCATTAAAGTAGAGTCTTTGAAGAGACCTGCTCCCACACTCTCATAAGGAATCTCAGTATTTCCCACATAAGGAATGTTACCATTCGATGAACCAAAAGAAAAGAAAGATAGTTGATCAACCGTGACTATTTTTCCTTCATGAAGAAAATGAAGTACGCGGAACAAAGAAGACACTACACAAAACATGGTGTGAGTCCAACTTTGCCCAAGAAGAAGGTTGTAGTTGAGATTGGCATCTATAACTTCTACTTCTAATTCAAGGTCTTGCCTTCTAATGTAATCGTTAAGTTCGTGAGAATACCATATGGTCGTGAACCTCTGTCATCAAAGGCTTCCAAGGTCTTTGGAGATTGGTTAAGAGGAGGAGAGCTAGTAGCTTTCCAACATGAAATTGACATGATTCAGGTTGAGACACCCTCATCAATAACCGTTCGATGAATCATCTTTCCTTTGATAAGAACCTATATCAGAAATGCAATCTGATGAGGAAGACGAGGTACATGATTCTCTAGATCAAAAGTAACCAGACTTGAATTAGAAGGATTGATAGCACCTATAGCAGATAGCAATGACTTCTGCTGTGTTGGATAGGATTGAAGAACCTCCAAGGTAGACATTGTCAAAGGTGCTTGAGCTAAATCCTCAACAATATTGTAATGTTTCACAGCTCTAGCATTCAGATTAAAGGATGACTTCCGAAGAACACCTTTAGGCGGTGGTCAGATGACAGACTCAATATTAGGGCGCTCGATATGGAGAGGACGAAAAGAGGATAGAGTAGAAGTAGAAGGAGTATCAATGACTTCTTTCTCCATGGTTTGCTTAGACGTAGCTTGATAGTCTTTGGTTCAAGTAGCGATTGAGATAGGTGACAAACCTTGCAGCATGAACACTTGGGAACCTGAGGAAGTAGAAGACTGAGGTTCGTCTACCAATTGGGTCTGTTGTGATGGAAAGGGTTTCTTTTAAGACATCCAAAGTCCCTTTCAGCAAGTGACTAACTTCAGATCACCAAGGACAATCCTTAGTGTAATGATCTTCCTCGCAGATAAGGCAAGGATATTTCTGCTTTCTTCAAGAAGCATTATCAGTAGAAGATTTAGGAGGGTCCTATTTTGGGGCATCGACTTTGGCCTTCCCTTTGCCCTTCATTTTACCCTTAGAGGACTTATCTGTTGCGATAAACTAGACAACATGAACCTCAGAGGTTTTACCAGGACTGGATGAATTCTTAGAGGGATTATTGGAACCAATGTTCGAGATCGTTTTCTACTTCAAAGAAGCTTTCGTGGGAGTCTGTGACATGGAACCAATCACACCGTCAAGAGGTGGTGTATTTGGAGACTTCGATGCTATGAGATCCCACAATGGTCTTGGAGCATCATGTAACATCTCATACAATGTGCCATATTTCGAATAGACCAGGTCTAAATATTGGGCATGGGCGATAGCTTGCTCTTCTGTAGCACATCCATCCATGGCTATGTCATTAGAAATTTTACTATCGAATGGTTTTGTGAACCATTCTGTCAACAACTCATTAGGAATCTCAAACTTGATGAGGCGACATCGACGTCTCCATTCATGGATATGATCATAGATGTGGGTAGCGGTGTCTTGCTTAAGTGACGTAAGCAAATGGGTGCCAGTTTCATAGCAAACTGGCAGCTGGAAATCAGTGAGGAAAGCCATAACAAGAGAGTTGAAGTCACTGTAGGTACCTCGAGGCAATTCGATGTACCACTTAGTAGCAGCATCTGTGAGACTTCGTTGAAAGAGTCGAAGACGGATACAATCATCGACATACGAATTGGAGGAGCACCAAAGGTGATATGTCTTCATGTGGGCTTGTTGATCCTCCTTCACTTTTCCCTCGAATTTGAGGCAATCGCTTGGAATCTTCATTGGAACTAGAGCTCAATACGATGAATGAAGAATGGGATCATTCGTGAGCCTCGAAACATTGAGCAACTCCAATGTAGCCAAGAAAGTCAATTGCGTGTTAAAACACATATAAGGTATTTGAGGAGACCCAAATTGCAAAGTTCGTCCTTGTTGGTAAGTATTTTACACCCACAGTGGAGGATTTTGTCCATATGGAATCTGGCTTTGTCCCCACTAAGGGTGACCTTGTCCATAAGGAGGATTCGGTCCTGGGTAGGTTTGATACTACCCTGCCATAGGCCACTGATGAGCATTGTATGCGGTGTACGGGTTATAAGGTTGTTGAACCTGTTGACCCTAGACGTAAGGATTTTTACCTTGATGATGCAGGAGTTGACCTTGACCTTGCAAAGTTTGACCTTGGCCTTGCAAACGCTGACCTTGTTGATATGCATATAAGGCTTGTTATTGCCAAGGCTGACCTTGTTGTTGCAAAGGCTAGCTTTTCTACTGTAAAGGTTGGCCCTGTGGCTGCAAAGGTTGGCCTTGCGAGGACAAAGGTTGGGAGGACTGCTGAACAAATTGTGTTTATGACTTTTACAAAGGTTGTCATTGCGGTTGTAGCAGTTGTCCTTGCTGTTGCAATGCTTTCCCTTGCTACTGCAAAGATTTCCCTTGCTACTGCGAAGGTTTCCCTTGCTGTTGCGAAGGTTCTCCTCATTGTTGCAAGGGTAGCTAGACAGTTCCTAGGGTTATACCCTGAGGGCATTGATAGTTCTCGAATTGGATTTGGCCATATCCACCAGGCACAGCGGAATGACCAGGCTAAACATAAGGCCCAGCTTGAGGAATGTAAAGCAGATTCACCATAGCTTGCAAACCATATGGGACATAAGCCGGTTGGAATGGAACCTGAGCCATGTACGGCTGCTGATATTGGACATTACCTGACCCAGACGGACCAGCAGGGTTAGGAATTGTGCCATAAAAAGGTTGATTCATTCCAATATGTGAGTTTGTAATCCACTCACATTGTTTTCGCCTGACATAATAAGGATATTCAGATCTTGCCCCCCAGGCGGGGGAACAGTCTGTCCACTCACTGGAGGGATAAAAGAACTTATCGAGACCTGACCTGAGACAGTGAATTGAACCGGAAGAGTCGGTCGAAACGATGAAACATGTTGAGACAGAATGGTAGGTTGAACCTGAATTGAAGTGACCGTAGTTTGCACAATCGTTCGAGAGGTTGTGTTCAGAATTAATGGACATGATGTAGGCATAGCACTGGAAGACCAGATGGGGTTCTGATACAATGACGAGGCACTAGGAGTGCCCAAAACCAACTGAGTTAAAGAGGTATAACCATGCGACAATATGGACTCACTGAGCTCAAGATAAGAGAGAGACATGACTCTTCCCGTAGAAGGAAAACCTTTTGGAGGAATTCATATCCCTGCTCATCATCTATGTGAGGAGTATGGGTAGTAGAGACTTCTGAATGACCTGGAGAGGTGACTGGGATCTCGCCTTTTGGCTCCATAGATGGAAACAACTGGAGACGAGGAACTAGAGATGTACGAGGAGATAACTCCAAAGGAATACCAGGTTAATCGTACGGACACTATGGAAATATCACAACAGGATCGAACAACGGGTTCGATGGATAAACAACTAGTCTTTGCAGACTTTCAGAGTCTGCAGACTCTTAGGTGTCTGGATAGGATTATCATATGAATCTGGATCAAATTCATGAGGGGACTGAGAATATGATGGAGGCGGATGAGAACACAAAGGTTGAATACTCAGAACTATTCCAAGTTCAACGCCTTGATCCTCAAGTGACTCAGAAAGTTCTAGATGAACTCCTTGGGAGGACCCTTTAGTATCAGATGACCAAGCGGAACTATGAGATGGACTCAAAGGTTCAACCATAGTGGCTTCCCCTCAACGGCAAAAAAGGAAAGGAAACAAAATTGATTAAGGCTTTAACAATCTTGAAATTAAAAGGAAATTACTCAATTTGGTCTAAGAAGCAATTGCTTGGGATTGACATGTTTCCCATGGGTAGTTAAACTTTTAGAAACAAAATCATTGCCTTTTCATCTTTTAAGAGTCAAGAAAAGGGCAAAAAGGTGACTCTAGTCGCTTTTAATAGTTTTGCGAGCTTGAAAGGACAAGTTGCTCAATGATCTATTAAAATTTAAAGAGTCGGAAAAGATCAAATGACTGCTTAGGTGAATCTAGGTAAAAGGAGTACTACGTAACCGTGAACTGCAATATACACCTTATCCAATAAATTGACCAAGGACTTGATGTAAGTGCAAGCAATCTCCCTGAATACTGTGTTCAGTGTATCATGTTTACAGGGCGTTAGACTCGGCTTCCTATGGATAAAGGATCAACCTAGAGGGGTCTCCCATTATATACACGATGGTATGGGGAGCACAAGTCCATGCTAGCGATGTCTAATGTCGAAGTGAATGACAGTTGCTAAGTTTTTAAGACGCCAAAACACGTTTCTAACCTAGACCACTAGATATGATCGTTAATGTTTCAAATGCTCCTTAGGTTAATTGATAGATTTTAAAGTTGATCTTGTAATTATGTCTCAATTTCAAGGCCTTAACGATGTTTCCTCTTCCTAAAATGCAAAGTAGATGATGAAATTAAATCCTTCAATTTGATGAAAGCTATCTATGTAGGGAATAAAATCACTCAAAACGTGCATTAAACCAAATGCAAAAATGCATCCATAACACTCTTCAAATGCTAAACGCAAAATATGAAATCTAATCTTTCATATGATAAGCAAATGCAATGCCAAAACAAATCTCAAAGCAACATTTCCTTTAAGATGTAATGATGATCTTTCTCTTTTTCAGAAATGCAGCTAATGTAATCTAGTGCAAAGGAAAAGATAATGCAAGCAAACAAAGAAGTGTGAAAATATCTTTCACATCAATGATTTGAATGCAACACAAAATGTTCTAAAAACTAGGAAAAGAATAGCACTTTCACTTTCAGTTCGAAACATAAAAACTTCAAAGCAAATACTTTCTTTTGATTCCAATGAGACAATTGATTTGTTATCTATCTTTCGTCAAATGAAGCTTAAGTAACTTTCACTATATCCACTAATGAAAACAAATTAAGGCATAAGAACCAAAAAACGATCGGAAAAGTATGTCTAAACACACCAAAACTCTTTAACACAGGCAATCGATCTCTGATCTCTGATGGGATGAACAACGAGAGTACGAAGGTTGACCTAGAAGACCTAGAAACCTAAAAGGCTAATCAAACTTCAAGGACACTCAAGCCAAGTTAAAAGACAATTGCAATCAAACAATGAGAGAGTTAATGAAAAACACATTGGTAAATCACAAGGGGAAGACAACTAGAACTGAAAATCAGAGAGGAAACTCTAAATTTCTTAATTTTCTACAATCATCACACCTGTCAGGTGTAAAGTAGTGATCATCACTACTGTAACTAAAAAACCAGCGATATCATCGCGACTATCAGACTCAAATCCATGATGGTCGAGGAAAAGGAAAAATAAATCCAAAATTTTCAAAAACAGCTCAAGTTAACAATCTTCAAGCATCTAGCAGACAATGACAATGACTACAAACAAGCAATGAAGTCTAAAATTCAATGGTTGATCAAATTTGTCAAAAGACAAGGTGAAGGAAAGGGAGGAAAGGGTCATAGGCACCCCAGCGGAGTCATCATTTTGTTGACAAGGTTAATCCTCTCTGCTGACATAGATTATCCCTCTAGCCCAACGAGTGGGTCTAGCAAATGAAGGGACAATCAACTAGATATCTTCCTAGACTATAATTGAAAAATAGAACAAGAGAGAAAGCCTACCTTTCTCTGACGCTAATCTAATTTCCTTTGTTGTGATCCTCGAACCGCTTGTGTGACATACTCGTTCCTGCTTCTTCCAGCTCTTATGTACCTACACAAGTGACCAAGAGATAACAAAGCATACCAAAACCAATATAAAATCCAATAATAACCTATTTAGCTTATCAAGGAATTCCAAACCAATACATACATGAACATATATATTTTGGGAAGATGAACCAGCAGTTGTATTATTATTTAAAGAATAAAGGGGAAGCTTACAACCATAGCCTTGATGTTGAAAGGCTCTCCTTGAGTGGTAATCCAAGTCTAATCCAAGAAACTCTCCAACACTCCTTCTCCAAGTCTATTGAATAACCTCTGAGCATAGGCTTAGCATAGGGGTACAAATGGACATAGATCAACCATTTGGGAATGGTATAGGGGAAATTTATAGGCTGGGAGAGGGAGTTAGACCTCCTCCAAAGATAGGATTAGGCCCACATCTTAAGGAGGTAGCTCATAGGGATGAGACCAAGAGGTCAAATTAAGAGGATTCAACCTCATCTATGGGAAACCACCTCCAGCTTGCCATTGTAAAAGCTTTTAGATCAAGAAGCTTCTCATCCTCTTTGGGAAAACTTCCTTTTTGAGACCACCGCAAGTATGAGAGAGAACAGAGTGATGCCATTGCTGGCTTAACAAGGGGCAACAGGTGATCATCGCGGTTTTGATCTTCATAAGGGTGATGACTCACATTTTAGGGTTTCAAGAGCCATTTCTTCAGGGAAAGCTCTAGGGATTTTCCAAGCAAAGTTAAAGGAGGGATCTGAGTTGTATACATTGATGAGTATACTGTATAATGATCACATTTTGGGCACTTCATGGTATGTCACAGGGAAGTGCAGGAGGTGTGACAAAATATTGTGTAACACTAGCTTATATACTGCATTTTGTTCTTGTATTGTAAGAGTTTGGCCTTGTGTCGAAGATTATACACCGCCGTTATTCCTTTGATTCTGCTACGCTTTAGATGTCGAAGCTCCTGCATCCATAAAGCTTCACTTCGCTTCCATAAAAACTTTATTTTTCCTTTTGAGTATCAAACACAGGGACTTTTTCAATAGTCTTTCTAACCCATGCATGCTTAGTTTCTTTCTCTCCATCTCCTTTATCATTTCCGGTTGCAATTCACTCCTTGTTACAATACTAACGCGAGGTTCATCAATCCTTGGTTCCACAGTCATCATTTGGATGTTTTTTGTCAACTGCTGGTTTCTTTTTTCTTGCATTTTTTCCATAAGTACCAGACACTCTTCAATTACATGATCAAAGGATTTGCAATACTTACATGTGGTGGTGGGATTCTAACAATCCCTTGCTAAGTGTCCTGGTTGTCCACAATTATAGCAGATAATTTGTCCTCGTCCTCGACCAGCTCCTCCACCTTGACCTCTTCCTTGATAACCACCTTGACCACTGTGTTGTCCATTGTCTTCATGTCCATGTACTTCCACTTCCATTCTATATGCATCGACACTTTGCTCCATCATCAGTTCATAAGCTCAACAGTTGTTTTCATCATGTCCCATTGATTTGCAGAACTTGCAGTACATGTTCGTGGGGGCCTGCACATCTTTTGTAACAAATAACAATCTTATGCTCAATGTTTGCCTCTAGTTTTACATATCTCGCACCATAAGTTGGATCCAGGATTCAATGGATTCGGTACTCCACTAGTCATGTAGTTTTTGAAGAGAGGGCATTGTTCTTTAGAATGGCCTTCTAATTTAAACTTTGTATACCACACTTCTTCTCTGACTTCCTTACTTTTCTTCATATCTTGTATCTGTAGAGTCAAATTTTCTAGCTGACTATGGATCTACTGCATACCTGCATTGGTATCCCCTATAGATGAAGCTTCTAATTTCGTCGCAAGTTCTAAAGCTTCCACTTGAGTTTCTATCTTCTGTTGCGACAAAGGAAATCTTATATGTGGAAGCAACACAACTATAAACCATTATTTATGTTGTTGTGGAGCTATTTTGAAGCTCACCTAATCCAATAATATCTTGAATCTTTGATCATAATCCCAAACAGACTCAATAGGATTTTGTTCAATTTCTTTTAATTTTGTGATACACTACGACTCGAACTTCGACTTCTTAAATTCTTTTACCAACGTTGTTTTAATGTTTGCAAATGATCTAATCTAATTTCTCGAATACTTCAACTACCACATCAAAGATCTATCTCGAAATGTCATGACAAGCTGCACTTTCTTTATATTTTCATCATGAACCTGCTTCGCTATCCATACTGCTTCACATAACAACTAGAACTGCTCTAGATCCTCTATCCAGTCCCTTTAAAGATAGGTAGCTTAATATCAATGGTCATATGTTCTTCTAGGGGAGGAGGGATTCGTAAGGAGAGGGGGGTGGGGAGTAGGTGGGGTAAGGGGAGTAAGGGATGGGGAAAACCAAAATTACCTTGATTATTGCTAGATTTAGGCTTCGACGAACTTTCAGGCTAAAAGGGTGAATACTACAAAGTTACTTCAGGGTTCTCAGGGTGGTTTTATTCACTTTCAAACTCACTTAAAAGAGGGTTATAGTCAGTTCCTATAAAATTCTTTGGATCTAGGCCACAAGATCTCTTCCTAGCGTCTTCTCCCAAACATAAGTAACTAATAATCTGATTACATTCGTAAAATTCCCTTTTTGCACAAAAGCATCTTAATCCAAAGTTTTAGAGATCTCGGGAACTTACCTCACGGTCCTTTGAAAAAATTTCATTCTTCTTCACTATATGACACAATCGAGTCTACTGTAAACTCAATAATGAATCCTCCCAAGATGTTATCAATCCAAAAATCAACAACTCTTGAGATCCTATTGTCAATGTTCTTAAGTCGCTGTATCAGTTTAGGAGACCACTCCTTAGGTTTGTCTCCTTTAAAACAATCATTTCTCTTGGTCAGCCTTGATATCCACTCGTATAGCTCCACATGGAACAAACCGAAGAAGATTTGCGTTGATATTCATAGATAAACTTCTCCAACCACCTTTCAGTTGATACATGAGGGCTTCTATTTTCTTGTTCTACAAATTCTCGTTCCTTTTGTTCTACCCAATCTTGAATTCCTTTCTTCGGCGGATGCCACATAAGCATATCCCTCAAATAGATCCTGGTCCCGGCAACAGAACCATTTGCTGGCTTAGTTTGGGCTGACCCAGGTTCGGATTTTACTACGCACCAATAAAACCCTCAATCACTAGCCCTTTCAGCAACGACTTGCAAGCAAGTCGCAGTCTCACCCGAACTGACTATTGGAGGTTGCAGAACCCGGGTTCTGCAGCCTTGAGGGATACTGCGATGTGGCAATTTTGTATTTTCTTATGCTTTAATACTTATAAACTACTTCGCATTCATGAACTACTTCACATTTATATATTGCTTCGCAGAATTACATTAATCACTTAAACATATCATAATCATCCATAAACTTCACAGTATTGAAATAAACTACAGATAATAAGAAAATCAACACATGAAGACACATATTTTACTATGGTTCATCCAAATGTGGGACTATGTCCACAAGAACTGTTGCTTATAATAAAGATTTTGGTACAATAACAATTCTTCACCTACACACTAAGTTGTCGGTTGTTTGCGCACTAAACTGTAGACCCAGGCCTCCGCGCACTCAGCTACGGATCCTTTCCCCTTTCTCCGAAGTACATATCACAAAAATACAACCATAAACTTAGATCCGATCTAATTCATGATGCCTTCCCTCTTTATTTTTCATTCCTACATATACTATTACATTAAGGGATTACATTGCTACATTACCATGGACCCAATACCATGGTTTCCAAAATACAAGGGACTATGGTCCAAAACCATTCAACTTTTACAATATTATATGCTTTAAAAAAAGGGAGGGGCTTCCGCAAAGCCCCTATACTACGTGGTGAGTTTGTTATGTGGTCCTCTTTGTGCTTTGTTGCATGGCCCACTTCGCACTCCACGACATCCTTTCTACTACGCGCTCTACCCACAAAATTCGAATTCCTTGCCCAAAATCTGGCCAAGTTGGGCTGCGACCAACAACTTCTTCGAGCAATATTTTGAAAGGATCTCCGACTCCCTCATCTTTCTTTTCTTCCGCCACAAGAGGTCTTCGAGGTCAGTGAATCCAGTCTTGCAAAGCTTCAACCAGTTCAAGCCCTAACTCCTTGTACCCTGACCTCGTTGGGGACATGCACATAAATATAAAGAAAGAGTAGGCCACTCAAATACCATTGATATGAACTTATGCAGGAACACAACAGAGCACAGATATAAACATAAACACAGAAATGCAACAAAAATAAATCTTCATTTCATTAATACCAAAGGACTGAAAGATGCTTACATACAAAATGGAAATAAACTAGCTCGGGCAATGGTAGCTTATCTCTGAGAAGAGATGTCGCAGGTACGTGCCTCTGAATTGTGCTACAATGAGGCTCAAGGGTTTTTTATTAGTGAACAGTAAATCGAAACCATAAACAACCAAAACCATAACCCTAGGAGATGGAACGCCAAGAGTTTGTGGGCCCTGTTGGGGTTAGTTGGGCAGCCAATTTCCCGGGGTCGTAACTTGGTCATATGGTCTTTGTTTGGCATTGTTACACCAGACAAATCCCTCTTGCGAACAAGAGCGATCTCCCTAGATCCTTGACAGAAACTAGAAACAAGCAAGACAATTGAACTAACTCTTGTGTAAATTGGACTTGTTTGAATTATAAGAGTTAAAGCTAATCAATGAGCCTCTTACCTATTTCAATAAATGCTCAATGAAGATCCCTTATTGTTATTTGATGCAGCTCCTCAATGCTTGACAAGACCTGCAATCATAGACCATGAAAGGATCAAAAGGATATGCAATATAATAATCCAAACAAAACTTAACCTAATGATCAAGGAAATTAGGAATTGAATTTGTCTTAATAAATATTATAAACAATTATAAACCATTCATCATTCCAATGAGATAAATCAATGGGAGAAATTATTCATTTGTATTAATCAAAGATAAAGAGGAGCCTTACAACCTTCGCCTTGATGTCGTGAAGTCCCTCCCAAATGCCTTCAATCTCCTCCTTATATAACAAGCTTTCTAATCTCAAACTAACACCATAAGTTTATCTTCTCTAAGTTCTGACCTCCTCAATCCCTCTACCCTCTAGTCATTTTATAGGCCAAGAGGAAGAAGTTTCAGATCCAAAAGAGGAGGATGAGACCCCTTAATTAAGGGATTAGGTTTCCATGAGGAAAGGGATTAAGATGCATTATTTGAGGGTTATAGTTCAAATAGTCATCCCCTAGAATCTTTCAGTTACGAAATATTTGACCAACTATGTTTATAGGATGTACTTTTTATTTTTACTTTCCTGAATTCACCTGCGCGGGTTTATAGTGGCAGACAGAGTGCAGCACTGCGCTATTCTCAGAGTTAAATCCAGCGAATACGCGGGAAAATCTATTAAAATCAACGCATTTGAAACATAACAAGGTTTCTCATCTACCTCAAGATATTTTGGGTTGTTTGACTTCCAAGGGAGTTCATTCAAACATGTTCACAGATGGTAAAAAGACCCATAAACTGATCAAGTGTCACGGCGACAAATTGACATGTAACAAATTTCCCCCTAAAGTGTGAAGTCTGTAAAATAAGTTTAAAAGATTGAAGCGCTTTATCTTTCCAAGGATCGGATCAGAGACAATGGTCGGAAACCTACAGGGAACATTCAAGGATTACAATGCAAATGTATATCAATAATCATCAATGAGGTAGGCATTCTCATACTAAGCGTAAAGCGAACTCAATGAACAAGTATGGAAAAACCAAAATTATATAGATATTAGACATAGTATGGACGCAAACATGTGTCATAAATGCGTCTACATAATCATAAATATAAATCTCCTCGCGACCTAGATTGATGAAACTAGATCCAAGGTCTTGATCTCCATATCTCAATCCACAGTACGAATCTAACTGTGAGAGTGAATTTTTCGAAGTCGAACATGGCAAAAACCACTTTATTATCGAATAATGATGCAAACTGTTAACAAGTGCGAGAGAAACCACCAATAATGGCAATGGCTCTCAAGGTACTTCCAGTACAATCTATGAAGTACAAATAAGTGATCTGAAGTCTAACACTCATAGAATCGTTCGATCGAAGGCTAATTATGAGTACCTATCATCGAAGGCGAGAAACCTGCCATTAAGGCATGAAGGCCTCAAGGTACTAAAGGTTTCTAGATCAACTTCTTAGATAATGAGTTGAAGTCGATAGGAAGCGACCCGTCGTAGGAAAGCTTATGACGCGAAACACAATGTCAAGTTTTTAAAATAGTTTGCAAGGATTAACTCAAGGATGGATGACGCGATTGAAGGCTAGAATTTGCAAAGGAACTTTAACTAAGGTTGAACTTCTCTTGAACACATAACGACACGATGATTGACTTGGCAGTATTTTACTTAATGATAATACCAAAAACCATGAAAACTTTCAATGAGGTTCGATTAATTGTAAGACAAATGGATTTCCCAACCCGTACATTAATGTGACAGAGTGTTGTGTTCAAGAGCGACATGCTACCTTTAGAAATAAAAATGTAAGATGGACACCTTTTCCCAATTTCCCCCCATCATTACTGGAAAGTACTTCTTTAGTTTTTACAAGCTTGAGGAGGATAACATATGCTTGGACTATGATCCAGGAGGATCCAAGAGGATTGATCTAGGTGGATCTCTAAAAAGTACCAGTCGCATGGTAAGAAGTCTCAAAACTCAAAGTGGCAGAATCTGGATAAACTTAGCTTCGGATCGAAGTGCTTGTCATCCTAATTCCAACGGTGTGAATGACACTCAAATCCGAGCTCATATGAAGAAGTTAGAGCAAGTCAAAGTTCATGTTTGACTAAACAGATGGCAGAAGAAGATGACGTGGAAGAACTTTCAGTGAATGGGGAAGTGCCAAGTGGAAGGTCACCATTGGCCCCGCATTTCACTGATTACAGAAGTCAGAGGTTCAAGAATCGACCCCAACAATCCCCGAGTTGCGATTGCGATATCGCAATCACATATCGCACAGTGCAAAGTCCTGTTATATATGTTACCCCCTGGCTCTACTGATTGTGATGGATCCTAGATGCGATACAATTACGGGTTTCAGTTGATAGTTCCATCTGGTCTGCATTTTATCGCACATCGCTAAGTGTAGAGTCCTGAAGGGGGGTAACACCCTTCGGATTCCTCCGATTGCAATTTGTGATGGGTTATCGACACCGATAGACTAAGGTCGTCACTGATAAAGCCACTGGTGAAGTATTTAAAGCATCGATTCTCTCTGTTAAAACAACCAGTTTAAGGATTAATGTGCGGATAAGGAGTTAAGCAGAAAATAACCTGAGTGAACTGTTTTTGGTAAATTCATGTGTTAAGAGTACAGAACCACCACATGCTATCCATGGAGAATCTCAATTGTTGAAATGATCTAGTATACTTGTCATTTGTTAAAACTGCCCGGATTGTTAAGGACCATACCCACTAGAATATAAAGTGGGCTATACGCACAACAAGAGGGGGGAGCAATAGCGAGTAGCATAGATTTAAAGAGAAGAGAAACGACACCTACTCTTAGCAAGTGGCCAGAACCTTGCCTCATAAATCAGAAGGTTCTAAGAAGGCGCAGAAAGCCCTTTTATCATAATTGGGCATTTGGATAAGGGATTCTACATGATTTTTTGCCCAAAAGTTAGTCGTGCTATTTGTTTCTAGAGTTGGGCTCTCCATTTGTCATTTATCTTCCAAATTGGAGGTATAAGGGTGTTTATGTAAAATCTTCTTGGACTTCTTCTCTTTTCATGCCATTTAATGAATGAAGGCCTCCCCACTATTGAGCAGGGCCTGGAGATGTAGTCCAAATATTGGATGAACTCCGTAATCAAATCTTTGTGTCTTGATCTCATGCGTGATTATGTCTTTTCATCTTCGTTTTATATGCTTATGTTCTATGGTTTTTAAGTGCTTTATTATATGCAATTTAAAAACGCATCCATAGCAAAAAAATCATGATTGAAGTGGTATCAGAGTAGGGCTTAGTTTATGTGAATTACATGAGTATGCTAATTAGAAATAAGCCTCAAAGGACATGCATCATGAAGAGGAGACATGGCAGATGTTGAAGCTCGTTGGGAAGAGAAGCGGTCTTGTTGCTATTAAGAATTGCAAGCGTGAATGACCGAGTCTGCATTCATGGAGAATGATAAAGAAGTGCACGAGACCTTCCTGTGAATGTCCAAAATGGTGTACATCATGTATGGCACGTGTGAGAAGATAAGAGAGGAGGAGACAAAGAGGTCAGAGAGTGATGTGTCATCCACATCTTCCGGTGCTTATGCATCTTATTCATCGCCTTCCTCGGATGAGAATATTAACCAAAAACTTCAAGAAGAGAACGTTCAAATAAGAAGGCTACTGCGAGAAGAGAAAGAGGAGAAGCATCGATTGCAACTTTAATTGCGAGCCACAGATGAGGCCCTAGAAGAATTGAAGCACAATGACTAGTCTTCAAGCAAAGCTTGTTGAATTAAGGAGGCTTTTACAGGAAGAGAAAGAGGAGAAATAGAGGTTGCTACGCCAGCTGCAAGCTCAGGACGAGGCCTTGTAAAAGCTGCAGCGTGACCCCCATGAGGTAAAAAGAAATTCTTCGACTTCATGTATTGTTCTTGATGATGATTTCGCCATTTTTTAAAACCATACTAAGGAATTGGGTCCAAACTGTTAAAGAGAATGGGGTATGAGGGGAAGGACCTCGTCTTTAATGGCCTAGGCATCATAAACCCCATCAACATAGAGGAATTACCCTGTCAGGAAAGACCTAGGTATATCAGGAAGGAGGTTGGGGAATGTGCCAAAACAACCAATGAACCATCAACGACAAATGATGAGAAGCCCTCACCAACTCTTTCCAAATCGACAATGGAGCTAAAAGATGTTGATTTCTCTTTAGTTTCATCTTCACATAGAATAATTTATGTTGGAAATGTGGAGATACCCATTATGGGGACAAACATGAGACTCCTTACTGAGATGAGGTACAAGGAAGAAGAAGGACTTGGCATTAATGGCCAAGGCATAACTCAACCATTCGAGGTTGAGCAAAGACCTCGATTCGTAAGGTTGAAGTACACTGAAGGACAGTGCTCAAAGACATTGTTGAATTCGTTGAGGAAAGAGGATGATGGGAACCCATCGCCATCAACCTATGGTAGTATGCCTTGCAGAGAAAGAGCTGAGGCAATCTCTCATTCACATGATCATACCAGAGACCAACAAGAAAGGTATAACCAGTCTCAGTATTCTAATGTTCATTTTGATTACAATCGAATTGTTAATAATGAATGGAAATCATGGCATAGAAGAACTTGCAATTTTTGTGGATTGCATAACCATGTGTTTACTAAGTGCTGGAGAAGAATAACATCACAAAAGAGGATGAGGCATGAAATACCCTCTCAATAGCAGGCAAAGTAGAAGGCAAAGCATATCTAGAGGAAGAGGGCTTATTGTAGTCATTGCAGTAGAGGTGGTCATCAAAGAGCCATGTGTTGGAGGCTCCATCCAGAGGAGTGTCACAAGGACAAAGCATCTGTGCATGAACCAGGCGAACCAGTTGTTCAACCAGCGAATGCGCCACAAGGAGACGACCCATTCATTTTGATCAGTGAGAGATGGTTTTTCTAGGTGTGGTAGAATGTCATGACCTTATTTTTTCAAAACATGTGTTTCATTTTAAACTGTAGAGGTGATTATGTGTTTTCCATCACTTGTTGCAACAACAATGATGTTTAGCCTTATTTTTTGTTTCATTTTAAATTGTGAAAGTGATGATGTGTTTCCATCACTTGTTGAAGCAACAATAGTGTTTGGCCTTATTTTTGTAAATCATGTGTTGCAGTGATGATGTGTTTTCCATCACTTGTTGAAGCAACAATGATTTTTGGCCTTGTATTGATAACTGGGGTATTGTTTCCATTTTTATGTAAACTTGACCACAGAGTATGTGTTATAAACTCATGGCAAGTATGGGATGCTTCGCTCATTTTTGGTCATATATGGAAACATGTAATTTGTAAGATATTGTACTACGGGTTTGCAGGGGAAGTAGGTGTCAACTCATCGCTTATGGCTCTGAAGGACAAAGGTGAAGAAGAAGAAAGGATGACTTGGTAGGACACTTGTGGTGCAGACAAGGTATAGAGCAGTTGCAGATTATTTAATGCTTTTGGAGGACCAAAAGCGTCTCTCAGTGGGGAGGATTGATCAAGGAGAATCCTCCTTTGATCCAAGTGGATCTCTAAAAAGTACCAATGGCATGGTAAGAAGGCTCAAAACTCAAAGTGGTAGAATCTATATAAACTTAGCTTCAGATCAAAGTTCTCGTCATCCTTATTCCAACGGTGCGAATGACACTCGAATCTAAGCTCATATGAAGAATTTAGAGCAAGTCAAAGTTTAGGTTTGATTTGGATAGATGACATAAGAAGATGACGTGGTAGAAATTTCAGTGAATGGGGAAGCGCCAAGTGGCAGGCTGCCATTGGCCTCACATTTCACTAATCGCAGAAATTAGAGGTTCAAGAATCAGCCCCTAGCAGTCCCCGAGTTGCAATTGCAATATCACATATCACGACTTGCAAATGGCAAAATGACAGCGTTAAGAAATCAGGCCCGAGCCGAGAGAAGGTGCGATTTGATAATCGCATATTGCACATCGCAAAGGGAAGTGTTTACAAAATTGGCCCTCAACAGGATCAGGTTGCGATTACAATATCGCATATCGCGCAAAGCAAAGTCCCATTATATATGTTACCCCCTAGCTCCATTGATTATGATGGATCCTGGATGAGATACAGTTATAGGTTTCAGTTGATAGTTCCGTCGGGTCCTCCTTTTATCGCACATCGCTTAAGTGTAGAGTCCCGATAATAGTACCACCCTTTGGATTTCACCCATTGTGATTTACGATGGGTTATCGGCGTCGATAGACTAAGGTTGTCACTGATAAAGTTGTTGGTTAAGGATTTAAAGTGTCGATTCTCTATGTTAAAACCACCAGTTTAAGGATTAATGTGCGATTAAGGGGCTAAGTAGAAAATAGCCTGTGTGAATTATTTTCGGTAAATTCCTGTGTTACGAATGCAGAAAAGACTGCGTGCTATCCGTGGATAATCTCAATTGTTGAAACGACCTACTATACTTGTCATTTGTTAAAACCGCCTGGATTGTTAAGGATCTTGCCCACTAGAATATAAAGTGGGATATTCGCACAGCAAGAGGGGGAGCAACAGAGAGTAGCATAGATTTACAGAGTAGAGCAGTAGCACCTGCTCCTGGTAGGTTGCTGGAACCTTACCTCAGAAATCAGAAGGTTCCGAGAAGGTGAAAAAATCCCTTTTATCAAACTTGGGCATTTGGATAGGCGATGTTGCATGATTTTTCGCCAAGAAGTGAGTGGTGTTGTTTGTTTCTAAAGTTGGGCTCTCTGTTTGGTGAATTTAGTGTGATCTAAATTGCTATTTATATTGTCAACCCGGGGTTCGTAGACTGACGAAGTGAGGTGTACTATATGTACTTAGATAACCATTTTCTTAAGTTTTTGTCGTTTTAAGCT